>CAKNXH010060164.1:148339-217903 GCA_932178445.1 Andricus quercusramuli
GAAGTCAATGATTGATCACTCCCATACTTATGATTTTTACTCGGGATAATTGTTTCTTTGCACTTATAAAAAATCTTTCTTGGAACCTCTTTCGTATTTATTAACGGATAGATTGACGACAGAAGACGCAATCATGTTGGTATTGCGGAGGTCGGAGGCGCAACTGCGTGATGCATGCCTACGTCGACAAATGGCGAAATCTATGGACAACCGCAAGGTACATTACATTAAACCATAAGCATGCGATCTAACCAAAGAAATTAAACCTGTCATACTTAATAACAATGTCTTTCCAGCAAACATGGAAAAAATAAAAGATCTGCAACTGGCATCACAGTAAAAATAGAAAAAGGCGAGAAGGTATCGATTCTACCCAAATAAACTCTACACAGTAAAACTCTACACCCGTTAATCCATAAAGAGGACAATCCTATTTATATAAACTTAAATAAGAATAACAAAGACTTTAGAAAAAAGAAAGAATGGGATTTAGAGGTTGCCTTATTTTTCATTCCTATTTTTTGTATCTCAGTAGTTCTTTTATATTTGAGTGGAGATATTTAAGAGTGTTTTGTCCAAATTTGGTCGCTATCACTGATTGTGATCAAATTTATACAGTGATTGTTAGCACACCTTCGAGGAAGAAACATTTTCACAGGCGATATATGTACTCATGATGAGAGACTTAAATGATACTTTAGCATCAACAGTATGACAATATTGAAATGTAATTTTTTTAACTCAACACAGTAAAATTTTATAATCTAAAATTATACATGAGAATACTCTACACAAACCAATTTAATGATGTTTCATCATTCTAATTTAAAAATATTACATATTAAAGCTCTGCTCCTAACAATGCTTCTCCAATTATTTTGCCATCGTTGTTTGTATGAATTTTTCTGTGTGGAATTTATTTGCGTAGAGATTTTTAAAACTGAAATAATAACAAATATCACAGTGTGTGTGATTGGATTTCTCAACGGATCTATAATTACAATTTCCGATGATAATACAGATTCCTATTTATGATAACAAATAATTCAATTCATGTAGAGTATTCTTATGCAGCATAATATCTAAAGAATTTAAGTTAAATCACCTGATTTCAAAGTGAATTTTACTAATTCAAAAAAGTTGAAGTGAATTCCTATGAATTGCGCCGAATCCCACTTATCTCAAATGATTACAGGCTGACTTGAGGCTGAATTCATCTGAATTACAGCGAATTTTAATGAATTGACTCTAATTTCACGAAATTCGTCGTGTATTCAAATAATTTTCGAATGCTCAAGCTAACTGAATTGGCGAAATGAGACAAGGTTCTCGCCTCTTCAGAAGAGAATGATATGCTGGAAGAAAAAACTAAAATCCGGTAAAATATACCATAAGAGAATACACAACGTTCAATTTATATATTCAATTCTTATTTGCGACTATAGAAATCATGTACATACTATTCAATATAAAATGTTCTGCCAAGCAGAATGAAACTGCACTTAAAAGTCTCGAAATCTCATTTAGGCGATGCTAGCAATCTAGTCTTGGTTGCAAGATTGAAAAATGATTAATTCAGATAATTTAATAATTGAACTTAAATCATCAACTAGTTTTCGTATATGGCTTCTTCCAGGTGCCCTCATTACAAATTGTGGAACCAAATTTTTGGTCGTGGGGAAATTACAGAAGTAACACGCAGAAAATCCTAGGGCATTAATTTCATCTTAAAAATGGATCAAAGTGATTTACAGCTAAATGAAACTCATTTGATTGCAATGATTCAGATTTAGGATCAAAATTATTTTACAGTTACACGTAAACATTTAATTTATCTTTGGTGAGGACCTTGAAAAAAAAAAAAAAAACGACGGTCGGTTGCTGGGATCGTGACGTTGGGCTCTTAAATTTTTCTGATTCTTGAAATTGGATCATTTGAATATTAAATGTAAGATTTAATTGAGCTGCAGCACTTTTTCTCTTTTCCCCTCCACATTCGATTAGCGACGTTAGTGTTTACTTCCTCTTCTACATCTTTGTATATCTCTGTCCTTTTCTACACACACTCTCTCTCTCGCTCTCTTTTCTATCCCTTTCAAATGTATTTCCCACCGTGAGAGGGCGGGGAGATAATAATTCCGTCCTTTAACGTCCCTGTCCTTCTCTAATTATATCTCTGTCTCCCTATTCGAACCCTTTTAGATGCAATTCAGGCAATTCACATCCTCTTGACGTTCGTTTTTATATAATTTAGGTGTGTGTAACCTTGCTATTGATTACTAAATGGGATTATATATAAGAATATTTTAAGCAAATTTTATTGTATCTTATGAGTTAGATAGGTGCGCAACGACGGATGTATACATGTGTGAACTGTGAATGCGAGTAAGTTAAAGTATTGCATAAGATGGAGTGAGGCTATGTCCTCTAATCGTTTAATGTGAAACAATAGTAAGAGGTATAATGCTTGCGGCCCAATGGCCGCGAGGCATGTATGGAATTTGTAACTTTAGACCGACTTCACAGAGAGTGGCTGTTTCCTCAACAAGTTGAGAAAATTGCCCGCGTTTTAGTGCAATGTATTTGCATATTCAGATATAAAAGAGATAACTCACTTATGCCATTACGCAGATTTTGAAATAAATCAGTGAACCTATGAAGATTGATACAAAAATGCAGTAAGAGAGATTTAAATGTGTTATTGTACATTTTTATTGGGGGCGGACCTGGGCAATAAATGTTCCTTTAAATTATGGAAATATTTCAGGCTAACGACACTGAAAAAAAACTTCCTGTTTCGAATTTAATTTCTTAGCAACAAAGAAATTTTCGACAATTATTTTAACGAGTCAGAAGAACTTATTTGCATAGATGGATCCAGAATAAGCGTGCCGCTCTAAATCCTGATTAAAATTATGATTTTTCAGCTTCTCAATTGGAGAGGAAAGTGTAACTTTGGATGCCACTAAAAAAAAAATCTTTTGTCCCTGCTTCTTTATTTGTTTGTTTCAAAGGTATATAGTCAACCCTAGGAAATGTAAGATCAACTGTAGAGCCAGATCAATGACGAGGATGCATTTGATGAACTCGGACGTGTTGAAAGTTTACATGAAAATTCTGATAATGACGAATACTTAAATTCAGAGGAAACTATTGACGGAAACGTTGAAAATAGGCAAAATGCAGACAACGAAAATGAATTGCATGAAGAAGTCGAGCATCAATTTGCTAATAACGAATCCGATGACAGAAACAGTTCAGAAGGCAGTCCAGCACGTTCAGCAGCTTTCACCGATAGTGAGAGCAGCGACGAAGATCAAGAGAATGAAAATGTCGTCCACGAACCAGATATTCGGGGTTGTCAGCCACTTTATCGGAGTGCTCCCTAACTGTTGCAGAGAGTACGCTCCTAATTTTGACAATCCTGCTTCATCACAACGTTACCTATGCATGTCTTGCAGCTATAATAACTGTGATTAATTTGTATTGATTAGGTGATTACTTGAAAAAAATAGTCTCTTCAAGTTCCTGAAATATTTTTCTCTAGATGAAACTGAATTGAAGAAACATTATTACTGTTCTAAATGTTTGAGGCCTTTGGAGTCTGCCCTCACTTTTTGTCCATCATGTACTGCAATGGCGTTTTCAACGACAGATGCCTCCACCTGAGTTTAGAAGCGATATTTATGATGGATCTCTGTACAAAGAGTGGACGGATAACGAATTTCTTAGCAATCCAAACAATATATCTTTCAGTTGGTACACTGATGGCATACCAGTATACAAATCATCTAAAGTGAGTATTTGGCCATTATATTTGACAATTAATGAATTGACATTTGAAATGAGAAAAAAAGGAAAATACTATACTCGCCGGACTTTGGTTTGGCGATAAGAAGCCTCATGCAAACACTTTCATTCATGCATTTCGGTCGTCATTTGAGAATTTAGTTGACGGTGTCGAGATTGAAATACCAAGGGAAAATCGTGTGATCGGAGTAAGGGCAATTTTGCTGACAGGGACCTGTGATCTGCCTGCGAAAGCTCAATTTCTTAATTTTACACAATTCAATGGAGCGTACGGATGTCCAGCTTGTTTTTCGAAAGGTGAAAATATTAACATTGAATCTGAAGGTTCATCAGTTCATGTATACAGGTAGGAATGTAATTCGGAATTAAGAAGTTCAGAAGAATGTATTTAGATTGCCAAACAGGCGACTCCGGAAAATCCTATTCGTGGAATAAAAAGTCCTAGTGCCTTTTCAAAAATAATGCCAGACTTTATAAAAGGTACAGGAATAGGCGAAATGCACGGAGTGGATGCAGGAGTCGTTAAAAAAATGTTGACTCTCTTATTTGATATCAAATTTCGTACACTTGGATTCTCATTATATCAGTTCATTCACATAATAAATGCAAGATTATTAGCTATCAAACCTCCGAAACTACTCTATACCGATCTTTGAAGGAATCCTGAGACAATAATTATTTAACTACTACCTTCTCTTAGTTGTAGCAACGTCACTACTCAATTCTGAGTTAATATCACCAGATTCAATTATTATTGCTCAGGATTTATTGCATAAATATGTAAGACAAATTGAAACATTATATGGAGTACGGTTTTGTTCAATAAATGTTCACCAATTACTTCATTTACCAGATTGCGTACGACGCCTTGGACCACTATAGACATTTTCGTGCTGCGAATTCCTAAACTTAGTGCATGATTCGTTAACCAAATTAATCCAATCAAAATTTGAAAATGCAGAGCATTTTGGAAATTTTAAACAAAACTTCATTGAAAGTTTTAGGCATTTTTGTAAAATTTTCTAGTAGGCGACAAAAATACTTACAAATCATCTTTATGACATTTTCAAGTTCGATAAAAATGAAAAAAGTTATATCCCAGTGGGCACACAAGTCCTAAAGTTGTCCTATATGTATATACAATATACATACGTCTTTTGGTGGACTTCTTGAGGACTTCCTGAGTATCTTTTAAAGACATGAAAAGATCCAAAGGATTTCTTTAAGACGGCAAATCACATGATATAGAGATGTTAAGAAATATCAGTCGCCATTTTTATTAAAAATCAAATACACTTAGAAATTGTCCTAATGAAATTTTTCGATTGAGCCAAAATTCAAAAAGTTGTATCATTTTTAAAATAATTAAACTTTTATTTCATGAGATCCATAAGTTGTAATTATAATTTATAGTATATTGCAACAAGACTGACACATCATCTAAGTGACATTTTTTGATTAGACGAAACTGTAAAAAGTTATATATAATATTAATAAAAAAGTAGTTTACTTATATTGAGATTTTTTTAAAACAAAGTGAAATGGTTTTCAATCTCTTTTTTGAACTGACTACAAATTTTTACATTCATGAGTGTAATGGAATAATCCAAATTTTCTATTTCTTTTTTTAACGGATCATTCCGTTTTGGTACTCGCAGATTCCGAAAATTATGAAATTTTGTCAGTGCCTGTATGTGTGTCTGTAATCTGTATATATAAGGATGATAACCTAAATGTTGTAGACACGCTAAATTTGGTAAAACTGAATAAATCTAATCAGCCAGGGGCACACTTTTTGAGGGTCCCAAAATGAAGATCAACATCGTTAACGAGATTAATGAAATAAAATAAAAATAATATAGAACATTTTCAAAACTCAAAACAAGTTTAAAATGATTTTCAGTACTTTTGTCAATGATTCTGGTACATTACAAAAAAGCTTGAAAAATACCCGTACGGCATTCTTAAATTCGATAAAAACTGAACAAGTTATATGATCTTCAAAATTGTCACAAAATAAAAATTTTCTAACAGATTAAGCAATCTTTAGTGGATATTAAATATATTTGGAAATTATCAAAATGAAAACTTTTGATTTAAATGAAATTCAGAAAAACGTGAGTTATAGATAATTATGATTTTTAGTAAATGTAAACGAATGTCGCAATGAGAATGCAATCGCCCAAGCCGCAGGTGCTTTGATGAACGTCTTCAATGTAAAATTGAAAAACAATTTCAGTTCAAATGTATATGATTGTAGTTCAACTGGACTTGAATCGCAGTTTTTGATTTGAGTTATAATATGTATTTATGATATTTAAAATAAAGTCAAAATGCACACATATAATATTACGTACAAAAACGAGCGTGAATCGCCATACGCGGAGCGCGCAATTAGGCACTTTCACTTTATCCCCTGCTGACTTCACTTCGTCGAGTGCTGAGGGGAAAACAATTGCACCAAATGCATGAGACTAAACGTTTTTTTCTATAATATCTTCGTTATGAAAATTATTAATTATCTTTTCATTATTTAATTGAATAGTTTTTGAAAAATAAAAATTAATTTTCGAACACACTTCTAGTGGTCCATAAAAAACCCAGCACGTCAGGGTTCTGACATAACCTCAAAAAACCTCATAAAAATTATTTTTTCGGGTCCGGAGATCAGACCATGTTTACTATATGTTTTTAGGGTCGCTGAATCCGAATCCGAGGTTAAAATAACCCCAGAACATCAGGGTTCTGACATAACCCCAAAAAGCCTCATAAGACATACTTTATCGGGTCTAGAGGTCAGACCATGTTTACTATATGTTTTTGGGATCGCTGAATCCGAATCCGAGGTTGAAATAACCCCAGCACGTCAGGGTTATGAAATAACCTCAAAAAACCTCATAAAAATCTTTTTCCGGTTCTGGAGGTCAGACCATGTTTACTATATGTTTTTGGGGTCTGACCTCCAGACCCAAAAAAAATTTTCATGAGGTTTTTTGAGGTTATGTCAGAACTCTGACCTGCTAGGGGTTTTTGGACCTTAGATTCGGAATCAGCGACCCTAAAAACATATAGTAAACATGATCTGACCTCCAGACCCGAAAGAAGATTTTTTGTGGGTTTTTTTGAGGTCGTGTCAGAACCCTGACGTATTGGGGTTTTTTGGTCCTCGGATTCGGATGCAGCGGCCCCAAAAAAATATAGTAAATATGGTCTGACCTCCAGTCATGAAAGAAATATTTTTCATTAGGTTTTTTGAGGTTATGTCAGAACCCTGACGTACTGGGGTTCTTTGGACCTCGGATTCCGATTCAGCGATCCCAAAAACTCATACTAAACATGGTCTGACATCCAGACACGAAAAAAAAAATTTTATGAGGTTTTTTGGGTTTACGTCAGAACCCTGACGTGCTGGGGTTCTTTGGACCTCGGATTCGGATTCAGCGACCCCAAAAACATATAGTGAACATGGTTTGACCTCCAGACCCGAAAACAAATTTTTTTTTGTGTGGATGTGTTATTTTCCCTCGGCCATCGACGAAGTAAAGTTAGCTGGCGATTAAGGGAAAAAACCTAATGAGAATGTGCCCGCCAATAGCGGGCATATTTTTTTCTTTGCAGTCGGATGTTGGTGCTTTGAACTCTTAAAGAATGGAGAGAATTGGTTTATCCTTGTGGTTCTTTCATTGTTAAATGACACGCTACTCTGGATGTCATCATAAGTGTTCAGCCTCAAGATTAGCCAGACGCATTAAAATGAAATGTGCCAAGCGAATAGACGAGCGTCACTCTATTCGTTTATTCTTATTGTCATAATCGAGGCTAATAAAGTTTGATGATCAGGCTGACTCACGCAGAAAGACTATTTATACTTCGACCATGATTATTTACCTGGATATAACCTGTTCTTGGGAAATGTGGGTGGAAAGCGAACTTCTTAAGCTTTGCGTATTGCAATTTTATTCTAGGGTCTGTGAAACTGCATCTCATGCTATTATGCATATGGGCATTTCCACAGAAAATATCATTTTCAGAAACACCAAAAAAGTTGAAAACAAAGTTCGGAGCACATCTTTCAACAGATTTTCACATATTGTACATGCATAAAGAACTTTATTGTTTAGTTGGGTTACTTTATTTTCGCATGCGCATAAGTTACAAAAAGAATATTTTTTAAATTAATCTATTTTTTATAACGAAATAAATAGATAGCAGAAGATCATCTTGAGTTGGTTTTACTCTAGTTTTATGTTCAGGATACTGCCCATTGTAATGTGAATAGGTAATAATATGAGATATCAGTATAAAAAATTATTATATTTGTAAAAATAAGAACCGCTTAATTTTTTAGGCACGTCATTTTCCTTGCGGGGACGTTTTTCGGAGGTGGAAACACACACTGTTAAAAATGTTTGGGTTCTACAACACTTCTACAATACAAGCGTAAGGTAAAATTGCAAACACGTATTGGCATGACGAAATTGCAATACATTTATTGTAAGTATTGTAATTCGTGGAGTCACCGTCGAGCATTCCAATAGCGCGAACTCTATGAAATATTGTAAAATTCCAATACATCATGTATTGTAGCGTTACCTTACGTTTTGGAAACAAACTTCCAATACGTGTATTGGATGTTTCCAATAGAAAAATTTTACAGTGCAGTGAAGAGAGTAAGAAATTGGATCTTGATGTGCGCAATTTTCAGAGCTGTACCTATTGTAGGGAATATTTTAGCCTTAAATGTGACATAACTTTTGCGTAAACCTCTTCGGACCAACATACTGTTCAACTTCGGTAAGCATAGGCAAGTGTGCTTTAAGAAGTCTTGGAGTAACGTACGATGACCGAGGGGACATTTCTTCGACAAAAATTAAAATTTTCTGTACACGGAAAAAATGTATCCGTGAAAAAGTCACGAACTTGTAGCTAGGTCTCGGATACGTGATAACAAAATGAAACATTACATCCTTATTCCTATGATAAATGTATGAATGAAATTCAAAGATTTTGACGAACAGTTCGAATTTTCTACGAACAGTTCCTGAAAATTTCAGACTGAAATATGAAAAGGAAAAATTTTATTCGTGGGATTTTAATTTATATTAATTTATAAATTCGCAACTCAGGAAGATTTGAACCCTCAAAGACTGCTGACTCACCAAGTTTCTAAACATAAAACAGGAGTGTGTAAATACGCTCAGCCATTGAGGCCAAACAAAATAGGTATTGTAAAACTACTAGTCACTCATCCGACGAGCTCGAAGCACACATACGAGCGCACACACGCACCGCGCTTTCGGGTGAGCCTGTGTGCCGGCCACGTACAGGCGAACCTAAGGTAAATGCATCTATTTGCGTCCGTGCTCCTATTTGGGTCCTGACCTGATTGAAAAATAGTAAATTCAATGATTTTTTGCACTTATTGATTCATAAAGAGTATTTATTTTATTCTATTGGCAATACTCTACATGCGTGTCCATTCAAATATGTGTTCTAACGAAATTTAGAAATACAACACGAATTTCATTTTTCCTGCTGCGTGCCGTAAATGGCCATTTGTGTTTACCAGTGCGCAGAGAGCAAATTCTTAGTAGAGCGAACTGTGAAACGCACTGTCAATTTTGTAGCTATTACGGATCCGGAAAAAGAATTACCAGGTAAGTCAAGTGTCATGTGCAATCCTGCTCAACAAGCTATTCAGAAATCTGATTCCATCACACGAATGGTCAGTAAATTATTTATTTCACACAATAGTCGCTAACTAGTGCAACAATATTTTGATGTACATGCGTGCGTCCGTATGTTTGCAATATTCGAAATAATTGAGCTGTGAGTGTATTTATGCTAAAAGTTGTCGTAAGTGATATGAAAAATATTTCTCTTTCGATATACACTGTTTTTTTCTGTGGTAAAAACTATAAAGTGACGTAAGTTTTATTGGAATAATTCGAGTCCACCATAACCTTTGAACAGTGGACGCAAATAGGGTCCTATAAATTCTGTCCCTATTTGCGACCGAACCATTCATTATCACGTGGACGCTAAATGGCACAAGTATCAGTTTGCGCTCGGTTGCAATTAGCCCTTGCTTGCCACACCTCCGCGGAGTAACACGCTTGCCACACTGGGGTGTCGGCCACCCCAGCCATAAAAACTTTAATAAAAATTAACTATTGTATATTTTTCTTTGAAAATTGGTGTGGAACTTCTGAAAAACGTACTTTAAAAGATCATATAGGTTATATAGCCAAAAATTAAATTTGAGTACACTAAAAAATGTGCAGAAGCAAAAAAGAAATGAAAAAGTGACAATTTTTACAAAAAAATTCATATTTTTTATATTTTTTAATATTAAGGGCTAAAATTTTAGCTGAGTTTTCTGATGATGTGTCACTACAAGAAAAAAAAATGAGTTTACAGCATCGTCCAAAAAAGGTATTTATTATGAGGAATGAAGGACGAAATTTTACGGAAATTAGTTATGCAGTTTTGCCAAAAAATTATATTTTATTTATGAAAAAAAAGAAAATCTTACATTATTTTTACTAAAAATGATAAAAAAAATTATTCTGAAGAAAATCTAATCAATTTAAAGTATAATAGTAATTTTTGACACGCCTTGCGCAAATCCCGATATTGCGCACGCTAGCGTATGCTAAATCAAGCTTTGCACACGTCGTATAAAAAAATACCGTTCGATACATGTGCGAGAATTAACCTTGTGTACATTTCACACAAAGCTAAAATCACATATTTTATTACTATTTTCTTCACTCTGGAATCAAAATATACTCGTAAAAAAATTCAACCCGAAAAATCAATTTCGATCATACTTGCCACACTGGGGTGTTTGACACCCCATGCAACTTTTGAACAGTTACCACAGACGCGTAAACTAGTGCAGCGTTATGCCAATGCCCTGAATAGGTACTGGCAGTCTCGAGTTATTGGCAAATATTGATGTAAAGCGATTTCCTTCACGTTTAGGTACTTAAAATTAAGAAGAAAAAAGCCTGGGGTGTAATCCACCCCACAATGGCAAGTAAGGGTTAGGGGCACCCCGCGGACGCAAATACATCCAAAAACGAATCAGGCGGTCGCAACGACGTACAATGACATATTTGCGTGATTTTCGAATTTTCGGGTGCAATTTGTAACAATTTGTCCAAACAAAAATTTTGTTCTATAAAATAATCTACGTTCTTAGATTACACTTGTTTATTGGTCTTGGATTCTGCCGTAAACCTTACACGGATGCTAATAGGTGCATTTACCTTATTTCCTAGTTCCCAGAATTGTCGGGCGAGCTCGTGAGTGCTCTGAGAATCTTTTCCTAAACACTCATGATATTTTTGTAATCATTCACGTAAAAAAAAGTGATGAACCGGTTTAGAATTTTTACATCGAGTTCGTCAATTATTTCTCAAAGTTCTCAGATTATTTAGGGAAGTACATCAATACCCGATGATTTTTTCTTATATCCGAGACCTATCTACTAATTCGTGACTTTTTTGCGGATAAATTTTTTCCATGTATTTGAGGGCGTGTTACTTCGAAAATTTTAGTAACACAACTTTTTTCTTTATATCGCCTAAATCTGATAAAAAAATCAAAGGATTTTTCTACTAGGGTAGATGAGCGCATTTCCCACACCTACGCTGTAAAAAATTTATGTTAGAAACTTCCAATAAGTGTATTGGAAGTTTATTAATTTCTGAAACCTAAGGTAACGCTCCACGGGAAGGGTACAACTTTGCACGGAGCAACTGTGCACGAGCCCATCTGTGCACGTCGGTGGCCACTGCTACAACTGTGCACGTTATTGGCCACAGGCACAACTGTACACAGGCCATCTGTGCACGCCTACTTTTCTACGTGCACAGTTGGGAGTCTCCCATCTCTGCACGTGAACTGTTCGAGGGGTACCATCTGTGCACGTCTAAATTTCGACGTGCACAGTTGGGAGGCTCCCATCTGTGCACGTTAACCGTTTCTAGGGTACCATCTCTGCACGTCGACATTTCGACGTGCACAGTTGGGAGTGTCCCAACTGTGCACGTCTAAAATAATACGATTCGATTTGAACGTTGCAGGTCCACGTGCACAGATGGGATACTCCCAACTGTGCACGTGCACAGATGGGAGACTCCCAAATGTACACGTGCAAAGATGGGAGACTCCCAACTGTGCACGCATCAATTAGTAGGATTAGACATTTTTGTATGTCCACGTACCCAGATGGTACCCTCCGAACTGTGCACGTATCAATTAATAAGACAGCATGCTTAACATACAAGTCCGCGTGCACATATAGTCCGCGGTCTAAACCTGTTAACTGACATTTTATAAATTTTATACAGCGACGGAAAAACGTTTTCATTTTGTTGAAGAGCGCAATACCAATAATATACATAAGATTTATAACAATTCTGGTGAAATTAAACTTCTTACAGCGGTTTGAATCTGTAAGTATGTTATTTACAAGAGGGTCCCGCGGTCTTAGCCTGTTATCAGCAGGAGCGCGCTCCTGGTGCGCTGAAAATGTAACCTAGTTGTATGAATTAAAAAAGTTATTTACCACTGTTTACGATCGCTTGTAAACAATTGCGCGGCAATCTTGTGTGTACTTTCGAGGCAACGTATAGGCGACACTGGCAAACGTGACGGCAATAGAGCTCCAAAACTCGATTCACACGTTCATACACTATGAAAAACACCCAGTCAGACGGTCCCCTCAGTCTTTTTATACGAGTTAGCTTAGCGAAACGGATTGAAAACACAAATTCTTTTAAGCCGCCATAAGTAGTTAACAGGTTTAGACCGCGGACCAGTGCTGCAGATACCGAAACGCGTTTTTTATAAATTCAAAAAAAAATTATAATTTCGACATGCGGCTAGAAGGATACTGGCGGCATATTAAAAAACTTCAATGAAGTGCAAAAAAGTAGATGTAGAAAAAAATGTCAGTTAACAGGTTTAGACCGCGGACCCTTCAAATACGAGACTCACAAGTGTGCGCATATCAATCCTCAAATTAATAATTGGGATTTGCGCAGGTGGGAGGGTGCCATATGTGCACGTGAACTTTTATTCGAACAATTATAGTATCAATCGAGGCGCGCAAGTTGGGAAGGTACCATCTGCGAACGTGTACTTTTTGATGACAAATGATTTTATTAATCGAAACGTGCACAGTTGGAAGGGTACCATCCGTACACATTTTAAGTGAAATTGATGATTTTAATACTTCTAAGTGAAAAATCTGACTGCATTAATTAAGTCGTGCAATGTCAGGAGTCTTTCATCTGTGCACGTGGACTTGTAAGTCAATAATATGATCGTATCAATTGAGACGTGCACAGTTGGGAGTCTCCCATCTTAGCACATGTACAGTTGGGAGTCTCCCATCTTTGCACGTGCCCAGTTAAGAGTCTCCTATTTGTGCACGTGAGCCGTTGGTAGGGTGCCATCTGTGCACGTGCACAGTTGGGAGTCTCCCATCTGTGTTCGTTGACCGTTGCTAGGGTACCATCTGTGCACGTCGACATTTTGACGTGCACAGTTGGGAGTCTCCCATCTGTGCACGTTAATTGTTGCTAGGGTGTGCACGCCAAATTTGGCGCGTGCACAGATGTCCCGGTGTACAGTTGTGCCTGTGGCCAACAACGTGCACAGTTGTACCAGTGGCCACTGACGTGCACAGATGGGCGCGTGCACAGTGGCTCCGTGCACAGTTGTCCGTCACCCACGCTCCACTCGGTTTCAAAAATCCGTCTATAACGAATTTCGCAACCAAATAAGACAAACCAAAGTGCAAAATACTCAGAAAGGTTTCTACTTTAGCGCAGCACTGCCAGAAAGTTGCAAAATTGCTTTTCTAACCTTCAAATTTTACACCAAAATTGCGAAAAAATTCTCCATCAAAACTTGTTGTACAACGAAGTCAATAACTGAAAAATCGATTCATTTAATCACCAGTTATGTACCTGAATAGTCTGATTCATGTAATACTTCTAACCTATATCCCCATAGTTTGATTAACATAACCTCAAAAGCTAAACAGTGTGTAATAATGCAAAATTTCATACCCAAATATTTTTTTGAGTAAATTTGAGTAAAATCTAGAACTCTGAGTTTATCAGGCTACTGATTATGTTTTTTCGGGGAAAAAACAATTTACAAAATAATCGATTTTATATACAGTAGAATAAAAAATTATAATATATTTTGGAAAAGCTCACGTTTGTGAAAGTTACTGAACGAAAATGAAAAAGACTTTGACTGAAATCTACTCTAATGCAGTGTTTCAAAAATATACAAAATGTTTACCATAACCTTCAAATTTGTTAAATAAAAGCCGTAAATTTTTTTTATTCAGAAATAACTGATTTGAAAGTTTGATAATCGGTCAAATCTGCTTTACATCATGGAATATGTTTGAGCTGCATTTATATTTGAAAAATTTTTGAAAATTTTACCTTTCTTTAAAAGATATAATCACTTTTTATTCTACTGTATACTAAATCGATTATTTCGAAAATTTGTTTTCTTCCCCCCGAAAACCCGCTATCAGGAGCCTGATAAACTCAGAGTTCTAGATTTTACTCAAATTTACTCAAAAAAATATATGGGTATGAAATTTTGCATTATTACACACTTTTTAGCTTTTGAAGTTATGTTAATCGAACTATGGGGATATAGGTTAGAAGTATGACATGAATCAGACTATTCAGATACATATTTGATGATTAAATGGATCGATTTTTCATTTATTGGCTTCGCTGTACAACAACTTTTGATGGAGAATTTTTTCGCAATTTTGGTGTAAAATTTGGAGGTTTGAAAAGACATTTTGCAATTTTCTGGCAGTGATGCGCTAACGTAGAACCCTTTCTAAGTATGTTGCACTTTGGTTTGTTTCATTTGGTTGCGAAATGCGTTGTAGACGGATTTTTGAACGCGACAACCCATTTTTGCCCCACTGTGTGGCGTCATACCTCACATGTATTGGAATTTTACAACATCTCAGAGGTCGTGCTATAATAAATGTTTTGGAATCCTCGACGGTAACTTTACGAATTCCAACATTTAGAAAACCTGCATTGCAATTTCGTGATTCCAATACCGTGTCTGCAATTTTATCTTACGTTTGTATTGTAGAAGTGTTGTAGAATCCTAAACATTTTTAACAGTATATGGATGTTGGAGGGGACATTGGAATTGTAAAAGCGGTGACACGACTTTGACATTTTTTGTTGAGCTAGAAATCAACGTACAAAGTCAAATCCATGAAATTTCAGTTGCCTATGTTCTACTGAACTATCATGATCTTTCTCAGAATTTGCAAGCATTGCGCAAAAAATCTGTGAGCATACAAAGCATTCAATTTGTAACTGGTGACACATATTATACGCAGGTATGATATTTTAGCAATTAGGTCAAACTATTATATGTTATATCTTTTCATGAGGATTTTTGTGATGTCTGTAAGCTTTATTTCCTATTTCTGGGTGTCTGTCTGTGAATGTTCATCCAATATAACTTTTATTTCAAGTATAGGTTTACCTATAAAATCTTGGAGAAAAAAAAGGAGGCCCTCCATGTAAACGCCCATATGCATCTTATTTAAATATAGTTGGTTTCATCTATGACTTCATATCTGAATTTTTTGTATTGTTCTTTCACCCTATATATTTATCATTTCACTTATTGAAACGCAGTCTTCTACAATCCGTTTCAGAAGAAAGTGTACCCGCTTCTTTTTAAAGTACAAGAGATATTTCCGTCTTTCTTTCGCGATGCGATCGTACAAACAGAGGGCTACGGCGCAAACATAAATTCATTGCAGTACACCTTGAAACCTCGAAGTGGAAAAATTTATTTCAAAATGAGTGCCAAGTATGAGAAGCGTTCCAAGGTAGTTTTTCCTTGTAAACACCCAAAAGGACCCAAATTATCTTCTTTTTTTTCGACTTAAGTAATTTTTTCCGATGAAGCGACTTTTTTGGCATTTGGTTATCTGGAAGCGTGCTTGGTCAACCAGCGATACACGTTTCTTTCAGCGTACCGTCAAAAATCTGGTGAAGATCAATGGTGCGGTTTTCAGCGCGGTTTTGGCTGTTTCGCGCCGTTCACCGAGAATTTGGACGCCAAAAAAATGGTCAAAATTTGTCAGCGTGGACTTGTAAAGTCGGCCAAGAAAATTTTCAAGAGCAACAATGAAAATTGGGTGCTTCAAGAGGATTATGATCCCAAACATCGAAATCACCTGTGCCAGGCTTGGAAAGAGGAGAATGGCATTACGACAATGGACTGGCCTTCACGATCTCCAGATGCCAACCCAAATTTTGATTATGGGTTATGTGCTATGTGCTATGTGCGTGCGTGCGTGAGTGCGTGCGTGCGTGCGTGTGTGCGTGCGTGCGTGCGTGCGTGCGTGCGTGCGTGCGTGCGTGCGTGCGTGCGTGCGTGCGTGCGTCCCACCTGCTCAGGAACCTGTGCAGGATCTTTCATAGATACTTTTTGCAAATGTGTCCCACTTGCACAGGAACCTGTACAGGATCCTCGCTAGAGAATTTCTTGCAGCAGCATCCAGGATAATACAGGAACCTTTACATGCCAGTTCCCTCGCAGGATCCGCGGCAGGAACCGGTGTACCAGGAACGGATCCTGCGTACTTTCCTGTACAGGAACCTGTGCAGGAACTTCCAAAGGAACCTGTCGTGTTCCTACACAGGTTCCTGTGAAAGAATTTTCAGCTGGGGTATTATCTGTCAAAACATAAAATTTTCATACTGTAAGTATTGCCATTATAATGTTCAAAACTTTATATTTCTGCCAGCGTATCTTCCATTGTTTCGTTGTCAAAACTGTTTTCTGCATAATTTTTCTTTTATAACCTCAATTTTCAAGATTTTAGTAAGTGGGCGCTGCCCCTCCTTATCCTACTTTCATGTGAAAGTGTTGAAAATTAATATCGTTCGTACTTTGAAAAAAAAAACGCGTACACTATTATATAATTATTGCATACACTATTACACAATACACAATACACAATACACCCTATTACACAAAGATTGCATTCTTTAAGTTGGAACTGCAAAAAATCGTTTTTCGAGAAAAACGCAGCTAAACTTGGAGATTGGCATAAGCACACGTGTTATATTTTTTCTTAGAACATGAAATATACCAGCTTTTCAGTTGCTTACTGGATATGAGTATAGTCCTAATAGAATCACTATAATTCCCAGTATCATCCCTCACTCAGACCCGAAAATAATAATTTTGAGTTCAACTTAGAAAAACGTGAATATCTTTTAAATTAGAACCGTCCATAAGGGCCCTTTTCATGCGGACGCCCTTATTTAGTTTATATTCAACTCTTTCGACCTAAAAACTTAGTAAAAATAAATAAAAGGCACTAAGGAACATTCACATTGCCCTTCCCCTACGGCACGGGATATTTTCTTTTATTTCCAAGATATCCTATGGATATCCTATAGAGATATAGAGATATCTGATGGATATATGGAAATTTATATATCTTGCTGGGATGATTTCTGAATGCTTGTAGGATATTGATGTTGAATAGGGATATATAGAAATTTCCTTCCTATTGGGATATCCGGAAATTATTCTGGTGATGGACGAGTTCAGTTTGAAGTTCTATAAGTCCTAAATCTTGAGGGCTAAGTCTTAACTCCTGTGAGTCTTTAGTATGTGTTTTATACCTTACGTCTTATGCTCTTATAGCGTTCTCATGATTTTCTGTTTAATGCGATTCATGTCTTCTGTTAAGGCTTACACCTTACGTTCTAAGTCTTATAGCTTAGGTTTTATATCTTTAATTCTGAAAATCGCTTCAAAAGATGAAAGCGAAGATGTCAAAGCCATTCGGAAGATCTATAGGCGTGTTAGTTCCTGCAGCAGGCTGCTTCCTCCTCATTCAATGCAAATTGACTTATCACTTTCTCATCAAAAAGCTTCATCACGGTTAACTTTCGATCGTTCGTTAGAACCATTGTGCGTGAAAACCAACTTAGTTCCTGGTGCTGTAATTAGTCAAACTGCGTTCTGTTCCACTTTTTATAAGCTCTCTTTTAATATATATTATCACATTGAATAAATAGGCACATTATAAAAAAATTACAGCAACGATTTATAAATAGAAAAAGCCGATCATAATCGAAAAGATACATGTACGTACATTTGAAATAGGTCTTGTAATGATACTCCGAATTTGTTTCCATTGAAATTTATTGAAAACTATTGTGAATCATGTAAAAAGTCTCATGAATGTAGTGACAGATTTTCTTATCTTGAAATGTTGAAAAAATAACCTCAGCAGTTACAATTATCTCTCTTAGGAACGACAAGCGTATATTTTACTCTTTTTACAGTTTCATGCAGATATTTCATGCATTTTTTAATGAGACTCAAGTAAAACGTTACCTGTTTGAAAATTTAATTCTACACTTTTGTTTACTCAAACCACGAAGTAGTATAAGGAGACCCCACTCCCGGAAAATTTGGACGCGTGGATTCGGATTTAGTTAGTTTGCATCGCTCGTAGCGCCTCTTGCGGAAACATGCATACATACATATAGATCTACATACGTACAGGCATACACATTCGTAAAAATCTGTGTTTCGTGACAAGCATGTGTGCGTTTGTTTTCCCCGGCTCACACTGGCTCACACCATTGGTGCCGCCATTTGTAAATCATGTACTTCAACGCTTTTCCGCAAGAGGCGCCGCGAGCGATGCAAACTAACTAAATTCTAATCTACGCGTCCGAATTTTCCAAAGACCGCATGGGAGTGGGGTCTCCTTATACTACTTCGTGACTCAAACATAAAAATTTATTCCAATTTCAAATCAACAGGCCACGGCAAATATTATATAATATAAAGTGTCGTATATTATACATATATTCATTTTTGTTCCTATAGAGGGGTGTTTGTTCAATTTTAAAGATTAGTACATTTTTCAAACGTTAGTGCATGATTTTTAACCGGAAATAAAATTATAGTTTTAGTATATCACGTATGTCAAAGCAATTTTGTATGCGTTTAGATGCAGTTCAACTGTCCTGAGGCAGTTACTTAAGGTTCCCCAAGATGTTAAGAAAGTCCAAATTGTTTTTTCACCGCACCTAATTAAAACTTTGTGAGAGGTGTCCCATTAGGTTAAGTTTGAAGTACACCATGCGTTCCTTTTAAATGCCTACTCATATCCACCAAATTATTCAATAATCATGCTAAGAAATGTTATTTCTTCGTTAAATCTATTAATTTTCTTGTCTTAAGAACATGCATATTATATTAAGTAAGATAGGAATGGATTAACTTCGATCAAGAAACAGTTAATTAGAGTTTTAGTTACTAGTTTTAGTCGTACCTTACGTTTTACAGCTATAAATTCGAATTTTTTCTTTTCTTATAACATTTTCCACGTTTAAAACGAAAACCATCATAAGTTAAATTTTCAGTTGTCCCACTTTTATTTTTCATGGTTAAAATTATAAATATTGGCCGTATAAGGTTGGCTAACGAACTTAACCTGTATTTTGTGGACCACAAAAGAGCTCTTTTGTGAAATTTTTTCATCAAAATTTCTTGGAAAGTTATCGCGTCGTCAGACTACAGACAGGCCATCAGACTGACAGACCGACATACCGACATATATGGTCCTAAAACCCATTTTTTCTAACACAGGGGGTTTCAAAACGTCGAGAATTGATGAAAACGGCTCTGGTCCAAATTCACACAAATCTTCTATCACAAATTATGCGAATGTAAAAAAGTTCAATAACAAAATATTTTAAATAAACCGTTTTTAATTTTTTTTTTTAAATTTCTTGCATGCAAAATAATATATTTTGCTTTGAAAGAGACCATCAGAAATAATATTCAACATTTTTAAAGAAAGTATAATTATACATATTTATTTCCGAGACCTGTTTTTTCGTGCCCTAATGCATCTGGCGGTAACCGATTCGTAAATAAACTGCTTTAGGATAGAAAACTTGTTAGTAATTTCAATGAAAATTCTATAGTATCCGTTCTCTTAGGTATTGAAAGAAAAACCACAACATAAATTTTGAAAAATTCAAAAACTTAGGAGATATTCTACTGAGTCTTCTTATGAATAATTAAAAAAAGTATACTAATATCATTAGAGTTCCCAAAGTTATGTTTTTTTAACACCGAAGAGAAGGGATACTAGAATTTTCATCAAAATTACTAACAAGAGATGAAATCCTTCAGATGATTTGTTATGGAATTGCTCGTAAGTTAAAAATCTTGTAGAGAAGAAAGAATATTACTATTATTAGAGCTTAATTTTGTTATACAACTTAAATTAGACCTTTTTGACATAAAGCTATAGATTTAAGCCTGACTTTTTCCTTGAAACCAGTCCCTCTTTTACAAAACGAAACTTATTTTTGTATATAAACAGCGAATCTTGGGGTATTAATTTACTATGCGACAGCGTTGTCGAGTAAATTGTTGGCATTATGATTTTCTGCCTCAGGTGAAAAAATTGATTAGTTTCCAAAAGTGGAAAATTAAAAGAAAAATTCAGTTGGACAACTAAGTGTGACTTTTATGGTAGATTATAAGATAAATTAATGATGCGGCTCATTTTCAGTAAATCTCGTAACGAGTCCATTGTTACGCCACGTATGTGGATTCAGTAGAGGATGAACGACAATGTAAAATTATAATCGAGTAACGAAGGAAACAGGAGCGCGTCAGAAGCATCGCTGTGTGTAAAGCATGCGCCTCTCGCCTTTCACTCAGTGTTCTTTCACGATATTGCAACAAGCGACTTTACTCGTAATCCGCGTTTTCTAATGATACGAAGTGCGAGAATTTCTCAGAAATCAGAATCACCATCGCGAAAAGAAATCAATTTTGTTTAATCAAAAGAAAGATCTTTTAAAGAAGAGATTGACTATTTTTTAACATATATTCTATCATTATTATTATTATTTTATTATGTGTAATAAACTTCGATGACTTTATTCTGTCTAAATTATATCTCCTGCGTTTCCACTCGGTTTAAGTACTTTATTTTTATATATATATTTTTTTTTATATAAGAGAATAATAAATTTACAAAAACTAATTTCTTACACCAAAAATGACATAGCCAGCCATAAATCAACGTAATCAGTGAAATGGCATGAACACTTTTTTCAAGGTTTCGAAACCTAATTGAAAAGTAAAACATTCAAATAAGGCAGTCTTTCCAAATAAAATATTCAAAATTTCATAATCTATAAATTAAAAGTAATTGGAATTGAACAATATAAACTATACAATATAAAATTTGAACGATCGAAATTCTATGTTTTCAATTTTGAAAGATTCTGCACGGAAAAAAAGTTGTCGAAACTTTACTTGACTGTCTAACATAAGACTTTAGGATAGGCTACAAATTTCTGAAAATTTTGTGTAACATTTATTACAAAGTTTAAGAGATAGTACTAGAAATAATAAAAGTAATAAAACAGTTGTTCCAGAACTCTCGAACTAGTGAAAAGATATTCCGAGAGTCATGGAATAATTCGCGAACTACTTTAATCGTTGGAGAATTTTCTTGAACCTTGCAATAAACTTTGTACGTAATTTTTAAAAATGTTTGGCCTATCTAAAAGTCTTGGAAAATCAATTAAAGTTTCGACAACTTATTTTTTCTGTAAGTTGTACAATATAATGTATTCATATAATTTAATATTGAATAGTCTCAACCATTGAACAATTTATGAAATCTGTGCTTTTGAATTCGACAATAATTTTCTTGAAAGAAGAAGGGCCCCTATAATGTAGGTGTAAAAATATATCTGGCATCTGATCAAATCAAAGTGAAGGTTTATACCTTCACTTTCGCCTGGTGTTTTCTTTAATATAGAAAAAAGTGCTTGACACCAATTTTTTTAAGTGACTGATATTAGAAAATCAGAAATCATCCTTATAATATATGATCATCTCATCATAAATATCTCCAGTTAAGCGACTGGTGTGCTACTTTCGATGAAAACGAGAGACGTGCAGGACTGTAACCAGTGCGGAAGAAAAAGAAAGAAAAGAAAGGAGCCGAGAAATCGAAAGGTATTGGTGAACTGACAAGGAAAGAAAAGTTACTCATTCTTAAAGTTGTGGAGCTATAGAATACCGGAAATTAAGATCATAACATGATCTCAATTTCTTAGTTTTCTGATCAATATATGCTTCTTATTTTAGAATACAAAATTGTAAATTATAAATATACTGTATAACACTTTAATTCTTTAATATAGATATTAATTGAATTGTGCATAATGTACAGTGTACATACATATATCTATAATTTCAAATTTTCAAATTTCAAATTTATCTATAAATCCAAAATTTTATTTCAAAATCGTTTCATAAATACAATAAAATTAATATTTACAGAGGGAGGGGGAATTCACTAGTGAAAAACCTGCACGGAGTAATCCCTATTACGCCCATAAAGGGTGGAAAGGCAAAAGGAGGTAACTGACACAATGAAAATTGCCTATAGGAGAGCAAAAACAGTTGTCAAAATCGAAATCGCAATTTTAAACAATTCTGCTTTCGAGCTGGCATATTGCTTAATCGATAGCAAACAAAGATTAATTGAAAAGTAGCTTCCGGTTATGAGAAAATATTGTTCGAGCTCGATTATGTCAAAATGTTAATTTGGTCCTGTCCGAGTCGAATTAAGACAGTGCTAAGAAATTAAATACGCAATTAAAAAATAAATTGGTGATCCGTCCTCGAGATGTTGAGTTACTGAATACAAAGGGGGAAGAAATACAGGAATGATAATTTTTATATTATAAAATTTATACAAGATTAAGATATGATCATAAGCGTCGTTATATTCCGCAATAACAAACGTTTTTTATATGAATTTTTAATTATAAAAAACAAATAATTTATTTTTACATTTATTTTTATTTTATTTTTATTAATTACCTTCATTTTCATGAGCGACAGCAGGATGTTCACCGGATTCTGGGATATCCTGATGATATCCCGTTTATGATTGATAGAATATCCTATCTGGATATCCTGGAGATCGTTTTGGGATATTTCATCAGCTGTCGGGATATCCCAGGAATATCCTTTTTCTGTGAGGGAATTTTTTTTAACGCGTTCAAATCGGATGACGGTTAATTGTCTTCTGAAAATCGATTTGTCCACGGACGGATGTTCTTCTTGTCTCAATGTAATGCAAAACTAACCATAGGTGGCAGCACCGAGCCGAGTACTAGACTCTCTATTAATGAAATACGAAATTAAAAAAAAATTGAATTATTGAATAAGTATAAAAAGTAATTTATACCTTGTAAACATCACGAAATACATTACAAAAACTTTTTTATTAATATTTATTATATAGCATTCGCAAAAGGTTTTTAACCTTTGTTGTGCACTGAGGGTAGGATATACCCCAACGTATTTTCAAACGCGTTTTTCTAATCCGTACAATGCGAATCGGGACCTGTGCTGCCGTCTACTTGTAGTCTAGGAATAACATTTCAAGATCCCATACATAGTTTAGCCCGTCCGGCTTTTGTCTGCTCTTGGCAGAGGTGAAAAGATGACGTTCGGAAATTCTGGGGTGTGAAATACCCCATGTGCACAGTACGTGTAATTTCATGAATAATTTCAACTTTTATTTTGTCGTTTTTTTTGGCCTATTAGTGCGTAAATAGTGTGAATAATAGTGGAAGAGAGCTTGTTTTTTTTCCTCTTTTATGAATACATATATTTGTAATGTCTGTAGATGACTTATAATTTGAGACACCGCCCCATTCTAGAGCAGCTACATGTGGTGGACGAAGAATCCAACGGCTTCGATGATGTTGTAGATTGATATTTGTTCCTAAAATCTTGTAATTTTTTTATATTTGTATAATTTCACATCATTTTGTGTGATAATGACTCAAAAATCTTCCAATGAAACGATTATTTTGAAAATAGACCCATATTTCTTATAATAATCAATACTTTCATTTTTGTTAAAATCGCGTGAATTCATATAGAAAAATAAATATTCTTTTTTCAACTCCGCCATAAACTAATATTTTTTCTTGAAAGTATGGTACTTCAAGAAAATAATCCCGCAAAATTTATTCAAAAATATTAAAAATTGAAATTTGTATGCATTTTTCAGTGGAAAGTCCATTTTTCGTTTTTTTTTCGTTAACATCATTTATAATTTTTATACGTTACAAAATGTTAATGACATATATTAGGCCTTATCTTAAAAGCTTTAAGCAATGGCCAGCAATTTTGTTTGAGTCAAAATAACGAATTGTACGTCTGCAATAAACGTTTGAAGTGACTGGGGTATGACATACCCCCTGTGCATAATACGTAATTTCAAAGAGGTGTGCACAACAAAGGTTAAATCCTTTTCCTACTGTCACTTTAATATTTTAATCCTTTTTCGAAGAATTCCCTCACAATAAATCAAGAACTTCACATTATTTCCGAGATTTTTTTATTGCATATTCGAGATTATCCCTGGAAAAAATTTTTAAAGCATTCAATATCACTTTAATTATTTTAATTCTAATATTCCAAGCAAAAAAAAAACAGAAGTTTTGGTGGGACTGACGTTACAACTAGACTCTCCACCATACGATGAATCACTACTTAACTTGGACATGATTTCGACTCGCAAAACAAATTTCACGCATAAAGGTGGTAGTTGAATGTACAATCTAAACAATGAATGATACAAACAATAAAATAGCCTCGGAATGGACTGAAACTTTGATTGACGAAATGTATACACACGCTAAACGTAAAGATCGAGTTTCAGGCGATGAATAGAGACTGGGTGTTTGGAATGCTAAGAGGAGTGAATGTTCTTAAGGTAAGAGAACTACGAGAATCTATGCACGTAAGGAAACTAGATATTTTTATGTGTACCTGAGACAAAGAAAAAGGTCAGGAGTCAGGAGTAGGTCAGGAGTAGGTAGTGAATCACATGGTACACGCAAAAAAAAGAACCCTATATTTTACTGAAACCCAAGTTAAATCTACTGATCTTCCAAGTACGTATATGGACAACACGTCAGTTCAGTAAATTTTACAACTATAGGCAAGTGAATATGACTATCATTTATGGTTACCAGTACCGATTCTCAAGTGCTGTTGACCTTCGGATCAGTAGATTTTACCGATCCAGTCGCTATTCTGCACTATCTCGATGTTGCAATTACGAATTATCATGTCACTTTGACGGATAATATAAACAGATCTAACTTATGTTAAGGGTACAGACTATAGTTTGGACGGCTGTATGAATTGTGAAAAAATATTGCTAAAAAAAATCAATAAATAAACAAACGGTTAATTCTGAGATAAAAAATTTTGGATATACTTATAACTAATCGGTATTTGTAAGTTACAACGCTTATAAGACAATTAAAATTTCGTACGCAACGGGAGGAATTCGAGCGCATAAACCTAAGTACGCAAGTCGATTAACTTAACCACTATACTACCCAGATAACAATACGTGCCGGAACGCGATCGACCCGACGGGCTGGAGACCAGCGTGCCTCCTAAATGCACGCGACAGGCCGGCAGAGTCGGAATGCGACCGAAAGGCGGACAACGGCAGGCAACGGTCCGGCACATTAGACGCCCGTCGGGCTTGCAAGCGACGAGGACAGACGGGCCTGCGATTTACACGACCGCTGCAGGCTGATAGTGCGAGTAGTTTATGATCAAAAACGCGCATGCGCGTTTTGGATCAGCTGTTCTTGTCGTGTTTCATCTCGTGCGGCGTTCACACCCGTGAATTTTCGCTCGGATGTGTGCGATTTGCAAACAATAATTGTTATTCGTTCCAGATAAAATAGAAGAATAAGTAATCCACTTGTAAATGGAGTAATCCACTTGGAAAACGGAGTAATCCACTTGTTTAACGGAGTTATACCTTTCATCGTTTGCGGTTTATGGTATTGTTTTGGCTGTGTGTGGAACAAAAAATTTGTTAGCAATTTTTTGCTGTCGGTGTCCTTCAAATCAACCAAATTAGCAAATAGCACGAAAGGTAATGAAATTCTGCGTATGATAATATAAAGTTCAAGTTGAAAGAAAAATGTCAATATTATAAAAAGATATTTTTATAATATTGACATTTTTCTTTCAACTTGGACTTATTATACGCAGAATCTCGTCATTACCTTCCGTGATATTTGGAAATTTGTATTTTATTTACAGAAGAAAAGATTTTTTAAATTTTAATTTACTCGCACACTCAGCCTGCATTTTACCGGAAGGTAGCCTGCATTTTACCGGATCTAGTTCCTGCATTTTACCGGAGCATGGCCGGCATATCACCAGACCGCGTGCGCCCGACTTCGTGCGGGCCATATAGACATCAATGGCGCGCGTATTGAGCTGCGCATGTACCGGCAGGTCGGTCTGGTCAATCGGCCCACGTGCCAGCTCATAGTATGCTACCGTGCCGGCATTTTGTTATCTGGGTATTACAAGAGATGAAATCTGTGAAATAATTCCGAAATGCCTTTTTTAACTAAGGTGGCGACCGCGGTAACGACATTTGAATACGCGTTCATGCCATCGCGGCACACGACAAAAGTTCTCACATTTACCTCATATATCCATACAAGTCTGCTGGAACAGTCGCGGAACGCAAAAACGTCTTGCTCCAATAAATTCTCAACTGTAAACGCGACCTGTGAATAAGATTTTCCATCCAAAATTATGTTATTTATTTTGAACCCCCTTCATTGCTGAGTGAGAATATGGAGTAATGTGACGATTTTCACAGAAATGTCAAAAATATATGTTTTTTAGGTGATGCAATCCATCCATTGCCGATGGCGTCATGAATTCATCCGGTGGTCCGCGCGGATAGGTTGCGTTATTACGACTTTGAGGGCGAGCTAAACAAGCTATTCGGATCGGTCGCAAGTACCGATCCTTCTGTAATGTTCACTGCACCACTATTGTGATCTCGGTTCAGTGGATTTTACGTATTTTACCGTATTTCATACCAGGGAATAGAGGTTTCTTTTACTAAAGGATTGCCGTTAAATTCACACGAATTTTACTGTGACATTTACGAAATGCTAAGTGCTTTTGACATTTTCGCCCCTTCATTAACCCATTAGCGCCTGAATTAATTTAGGGTTTCAGAATTGCATTTTTTTATGACTAACACTTTAGGTCTACCTGAGTACAAAATGACCATTGGCAGTGTCGAAAACGTTCGCGGGGAATCCCCCTGAGATTGCTTGACAAGCTTTAGGTTAGTTCGTGCGTTTGCGACACACAGGCGACAATTGACGCGTAAATTTCGAAAAACGTCAAAGTGATGCTATATGGCATCAGTAGGCGCTAATGGGTTAAGAGCAGTTTTTACTGTTACGGTTACAAGAAACACTACATTTCTTGATTAGTAAATATTAAATTTCTTTTTTCTGCTTGTAGTCAAGGGGTCGGTTAAATTATGAATGAAAAAGCAAGACAGCATCTCAAAGATCATGATTTTGTATCTCCCAGATTTTTGTGGGCTAGAATGAAGGTAGGAATCAGAAGATGATTTATCACAGCGTGCTACGCCCCAGTTGATAGAGATCCGAGAGGAGTCAAAGACGCCTTCTGCGACACTTTAAATGATACAATAAGTACTTGCGATCAAGGTGAAGAATAATTCCTACTAGGAGATAAGAACGCATGATTCGGCGTCCAACGTCAGGATACAGATACAGAAAGGGTGCTAGGTAAGTTTAGGATCCAACAAGAAAAAATTATAATCCAAAAAATTATAATTTAGGGCGGGGATGGAGGAAAAAGATAACAAAAAAACGAAAAAAACGCGCATCAAGATTGAAAATGTAGAGAAACCGGAAGTGCGAATAGATTTTCAGAATGAGATAAACGAACGCATAGATAAGGCAACTTGGGAGGCGCTTAGAAGAAATCAAGATATAGATAATGCTTGGACTATGTTCAGTGGTGTAGTCCTAAAAGAAAGTGGCCTGGCTGTATACAGTACATAGCGGACATTACGGTGATCGACTTTCTGTCCGCTTAGGAGAGGTGTCCGCCCCATAGAGGTAGCCGCCCCAGAGAGTTTGTTGCTGGACAGTAATATGTTTATACATACATATTATTTATATGTGATAATACCATTATTTAAGAACTAATTCAATAAATAATGACTGATAATTACTTATAAATTCATAAATAAAATAAATAATTAAATAAATAGAATAAATTGAAAATAAAATACATGCAGAAAGAAATGAATAAATAAATGGATGATTGTCTTTGACAGGTCTGGTGACGATACGCTTACTTTTATACCCCACCCCTATGCTAACAAGTCAGGTATTGTAACTGTCCGTCTCGTAAAGGTAAATTCATATCTTGGCGGTCAACGACTTTTTAATTTTTGATTAGTTTTCTCTTTAATGTATGTACTTAATATTAAGGTATATAATAATATGTATTGCAAAGTTTGAGATCAGAATCCTTACAAGTTCATACGTAGACAAGATTAGTCAAAACATGTCCATATTTCTCTCTTTTGTGAAAAATCGTGGCTATTTTCCAATTTCAAAATTATTTATTTTTCAAAGTTCGACATTTTTACCTGCTCACTAACAAAAGTCTTTTAATAGTTCACCGACCACTGTTCTATAGAGTATAGACCATTGTTCCATTCATTGCAAGTGCCTGAGTCTCTGAGACTCTAAGAGAGATGAATTTACGATCCGGGATATCCACTAATAGATTACTGTATTCCGGAAATTTTAAATATCGTACTGTGTATTCCATCAATTTCCATAAATATCGTTTCATGGTATTTTGTTTTCCGAAAGTTGGGTTCCATTCTATCTTAAAATTAAATTCTCAATATTGTGCAGATGGCTCTTTAAATGATAATTAGCGAAAAAATTTCCGTGAGATAAATAAGTGGCCTGGCACCGCCAGGCCCCGCCAGGCCTCAACTACACCAATTACTATGTTACGAGATATCATTATTAAAACTGCGATCGAAGTCTGTGGTACGGCAGTTACAGGAAGAAAATTTGGCGATGCATGGTGGAATGATGAAATTGAGGCAACCTGACAAGAAAAGAAAGAAGCGTATCTAAGAAAGTTGAACATCACAGGTCTTAGCGATGAGGAGAGACATAGACTTGAAAATTATTACAGACATAAAAAGAGTAAGTTAAACGACTCATCAAAAAAAGTAAAGATAAATCAGAACAGAAAAAGAGAAGAAAATACAGAACGACTTTGAAGGAACCATGAAACTATTATTTAAAGAGATGAAAAGTAAAAGTACAGAGTTTGTCAGCTTGAGAAGCAGCAAAAGTGAAATGCTATAAGATACAGACGGGATAGTAAACGCTTTAAAAGACTCTTTTAAAGAATTATTAGGAGGTGAAGATATAGGGTAACAGAACTATGACATAGAACATAATGCATAAGAAAACCTAATTGAAAAAGTTTGTACCACTGAGGTTAGAGATATAATTAAGATCTTAAAAAACGGTCAGGCTGCTGATGTATTAGCGCTGAAATGCTTAAATACGGTGGCGAGTACATACACCACAGGTTGTGCGAATTGATAGATTTATGTGCATTTGTTGACCTAGAAAAAGCATATGACAAGGTAAATAGAAATAAACTTTGGGAAGTCCCTAAAGAGTACGAAGTCAATGGATGGCTCCTACAAGCAATGAAAACAAGATATACAGACAGTAAAGCGAGTGTAAGGGTTAATGGGAAACTGAGTGACTGGTTCGATGATATGCAATGCGTGAAAAAGGATGCGTTATGTCCTCATGGCTATTTATCATATTTATGGATAAGTGTCTAAAAATGGCCCTCTTCGACGAGGAAGGTGTAGATCTCGAAACAGTGAAGGTATGTGGGTTAGCTTTCACAAATGACAAGACTGTTATGGCAGAAGCAATCGAGGTCTTGAAAAGAATGTTGAATAAACTTAATACAAGCATGAAGAATATAAGCTTTGAAATTATTGTAAATAAAACAAAAATCATGTTGTTTGAAGAAAAAAGTGAGAAAACAATGTGCAAGTTTGTCCTAAATGATGAGAGATCAGAACAAGTTGACGAGTACGTATATGTGGGTAGCCTATTCACTAGCGATGGAAAAATAGATGAGGAGTTAGATAGACCCATGAATGATGGTAAGAAGGTTATCGGTAGAGCGGGATACATTATCAGAAATAAAAACATATCAAACAAAGCTAAAATGGCCATACATAATTCTATACTTGTACGACTGTACTATACGGTAGCGAGACATGGCCCTGTCAAGAAAAGGACAAGAGTAAAATTAACGCAATTGGAATCTAACCTCTGCGCACAATATACGGGAAAATACTGATGGACAAAGTCCGAAACGAAATAATCCTCAAAGAATGTGGTACAGGAGACACACTAGTTGACATATGGGAAAGAAATCAGTTAAGATGGTTCAGGCATGTTAAAAGAATGAAAGATGAATGACTGACCAAACAAGTGTATACAGGTAAAGTAAATGGTAGAATGCCCAGAGGTAGACCGACGAAAGAATGGTTGGAATCCGTGAATGAGACATTAATCCGAAGACACATAAGAAGCCATAGAAACACGAGAGCTTCCATGAAGAAATGTATTGACGTGAAGGAAGCTAGAGTAGTATGCCAGGACATAAAAGTGTGGCGACAAGTAGTGTGTAAACAGAGTAACAATAGAGTTAATGACGCCTGAAGAAAAGACCTTGAATACTAATAGGCCCAAGTGGGAAATCACACATAACAATTTTGTGAGGCACTTCACTTGTGGTGATCGCTAGAGAGATTGATCAGCAACCTGGATCAGAGCCGTGTGGCGGAACGAACGTGTCATTTTAATGAATAACACCAGAGTTCTAGATCAATCTATAAAATCTATACCCCCTACTTCACATTACTCCTTTCCTCGCCGAGCAAGTCACGCCTACCCCGAAAGAAGGCTTAATGGTATAACAATAATAATAATAATAATAATAATAAAAGTTAGGGCACTTGCTCGAAACTTGAGGAAAGCAAATCACACGCTAAACAAGTGTAAACTGTCGAGCATCAAGCAGCACTGGACGCAAAAAATAAGATCTCTTTCAACAGCGAAACAGCGTCTTGAACGGCGAGTTAAGTGGATTCAGGAAAATTCCACCTTTCCTACTGATCCTTCCCGTCTGTTCAATAAAGCGTCACGTGTAGTTAAAAATCCGCCTAGTCGAGAAGAGATTCAAGTCTTCTGGGAGCAAGTATATGGAGATACTTATCAGCTGAATGAAGACGCTTCTGATATATCACTCTTTCGTAACTTTTGCCAAAGGCAAAGGTTACAAGGTCCAGAGGAAGAGTGTCCACTAATTACTGCTGAAGAAGTGAAAAAAGTTATCACTAGAACTAAGAACTTTTCAGCGCCAGGGCCAGATAAAATCAACAACTTTTGGTGGAAGAAGTTTACTTCTACGCACCAACATCTAGCTCGTATATTTACTACTTTCTTAAACGGCGGACAAGATTTTTCCTAACATCTGGCAAAAGACAAGTGACTACAAGCTGGATCACATATAAGAGGGAGGTCTTTCAAGGAGACTCTCTAAGTCCAATACTTTTCTGCATCTCCCTCTTGCCTCTATCTATTGTGCTCCGAGGCAAAAGCTCTGGATACCTATGTGGCCCGCCGAACAGAAGAGATTACAAGGTCAACCACCTTTTATACATGGACGACCTTAAACTCTTTGCTTCCTCAAAAAAGGACCTTAACATCCTTGTAGAGGCGGCAAATAGGTATTCTAAAGCGATTGGCATGAGCTTCGGACTGAACAAGTGTGCCTACGTCCACCTACACCAAGGAAGACTAGAAACTACATCATCTCGTGACGATCAGGATGTGCAACTCATAGGCGGAAATACTGTTCAACATCTTGGTATTGGAGAGACATATACATATCTTGTAATACCGCAAGCGGAAACCCAAAATATGCATAACTTAAAAACGGTCCTTGGAAAAAGGTATCGCCAAATTCTCAGAAAAATGTGGGCTTCCGAATTATCTGGAAAGAATAAGATCCAGGCTACCAATATGCTGGCCGTTCTTATACTGCTCTACAGGTTTGGCATAGTAAAATGGAACGTCGATGAGTTAAAACAACTTGATCGAAGCACAGGCAAGATGATGACAATACAACGAAGTCTTCATCCTAGATATTCCGTACCTCGAATATATCTCCCTCGCGATAAAGGGGGTAGAGGCTTGCTAAGCTTAGAGTGTCTTCATCGAAGAACGGTTCTGGCTACAGCCTGTTCAGTTCTAAAAAGCACGGATTACCTTATGCGACTCGTACATCAACATGAAGTCGCCAATGCTGTGGCGTTTCTATACCATGCCGCAGATAGGGCCGCAGAGGAGCTTGACCTTCCATTTAATTCCAGTGACACTACACATGGCCTAGCATCGCTAACACCTCTGGTGCTCAAATTTTGTATACAGGAAGCAGAACATATGCTCCTACTAAGAGAACATGCTGACAAACCCCTTCATGGTAAGTTCTACGGCACCATACGTAGAGAAGAGCTCTCAAAGGTTTTGTCCAACATGTTTGTCAAGTCTGCTGGATTGAGATCGGAAACTGAGGGATTTCTTTTTGCCTGTCAAGACGGCGTTATAGACACCTTAGTTTACCGCGAGCGCATAATTAATGTACCTGTAAGCGATACCAACTGCCAAGCATGCAAGCAAGAGCCAGAAACACTTAGACATGTTCTCAGTGGATGCTCTAAATATGCACACTACGCGTACATAGAGAGACACAATGCAGCTCTAAAAGTGTTATATTACCATCTTAGGCATTTCTATGGTGTTGATCTATTGCCCGTCTTGCCGTACGCCCAGGGGGAACTCGAGTCCGTTGTGGAGAATGATCAGTGTAAGATCTACTGGAATTTCGCATTCTCCACCACTCAACGTATCAGTGCTACGAACCCTGATATTGCCCTCCAAGATCTGAAGAACAAGATCATTTACGTGATTGAATTCTCGGCACCAGCCGATGGTAATATCACGACAAAGGAGGGAGAAAAACGAGCGAAATATCAAGCACTTCTTTTCGAGCTGAGTAGGCTGTACCAAGGCTACAAAGTCCATCTTATAATTCTCATACTCGGCTGTCTTGGAGGTGTGAAAGCTTTATTTATCAGCCAACGCAACAAGATTCCGGCTTGCCAGCGTCAGGCTCGTTTCATCGCGAACCGGATGCAAAAGGCTGTTCTTCTGGGAACACTCCATCTGGTCCGTCAACACTGTTCCTCTTAACTTTCTACAAAGATTGGTAGCTCTAAAAAAGTATCCAGAGGTGAAACCTTCATCTCCAACTGTTTTGTCTGCCGCGCAAGGTCATCCGCGGCTAGAGACCTGACTCCAAGGAACAGTGTTGCCCGATGTTATTACGCGTAAATTTCCCGCTCTTGCTTACCTTCTAAGACAGAAGAAGCAGAAGCGGATGACGTACACGTTCCACTAGCTTCGGGATTGGTTTCTTTAAGGCATTCGCTGCCCAAAATGAACATCACCAATGATTTGCGTGCACTGATAGAACACCTGAACAGCAAGGTTTTACCTATGCATTTGAACGCAACACAAACTGCGTTAGAGGTGCAAACTCTTACATACTGTGCAGCTGTGGCAACCGTTAGATCGTTGGGCCGCAGAACTAGGCCTATAAATGCAGTCTTTTCCCCAGGAAGGGAACGAGATCAACCATGGAAGATCAGGTTGGATATGGATGCCAGCAAATTAAGGTGCAAATTGGGTCGACTGACTCTATATAAGAAAGGAAAGCGAACCAAAAAGCTGATACATCATGTTGCTAAGATCTTCCACCCTCGGTACATCGAGGATGGTAGCTCTAAAAAAGAATCCAGAGGCGACTGTTGTCACGTCCAACGATTGTGGCCCCTGTGTATGGATAAAAGCTGTAAAATACGAACTCCAAACTACACTATGCTCCTAATTTTGTACCTACAACATCAGCGCAGAAGATTTCAGACATCGTATTATATTGACTACTAACATCCTTATACATCAGTCACTTGACTTAGTCCGTGGCTATGATGAAAAACCGGATCAGTTGGTTAGACGCTCGGACTTCACCTCAGAGGTCCGGGATTCGATCCCTGAGCCGGTACATCTTGAAATTTTTCTATGTACCTTTACCGCGGTTCTGGTGGTTCGGAACTCACCTTAAGCTGTAGGTCCCCCCATCATGCACTTGACTGCAACCCAGTCCGTGAGTGATGGGGTAAAAACCAGGCTTTGTCCAATATGTCAGGGCACACGCTCTTATCAGGTCACTTGATTTCATTATAATAATGCGTCCGTAACTGATAATATATACCGGGACAACCCCGTGAATAATATTCAAACAAACAAAAAAATCCAACTCTAGCCAAAAATGCCTTCGACATATTGGACTGTAACCATCTTAAGCCTGAGAGAAAAATGAGTTTCCTCATTTTTTTATAATAATAGGCGTAGGGATGTGGTGACCCTATCGCCAGGGAGCTCCGGCTCTTGCAGTCAGCCACGTTGCTTTGCGCTAACTACCCAATGCAACGAATTATGCGGATACGACACCAGTATCGCGCAGTTCCAACCGCAATAGGCCTCTCTGGGATGGAGGCAATGGTTCAGTTTGGAGTGGCAATAAGACCGAACTGAGGCGACGACCTGGCAATGGCCCCGGATAAACGCAAGAACATCGATTTAAATGGTCGGACCAACTCAGGAGGGTCATCCGTATCTGTTGGCAAAGAAGCTCACCGTTACGAAGAGGATTCATGAAGAGGTTACATGACCGTTGGGTCAATATGCACCCAGAATATGCTCATCAAATGCCTCAGACTTTAGATATTCTTTTTGCGAAAAAATGGATATTAGCCAACTCAACAAGATTGCGGCTTGCCAGCGACAGGCTCATCACTGTTCCTCATAACGATCTGCAAAGATTGGTAGCTCTAAAAAAGTATCCAGAGGTAAAAACTTCAACTTCAACTGTCCCGTCTGCCGCGTAAGGTCATCCGCGGCTAGAGACCTGACTCCAAGGAACAGTGTTGCCCGATGTTATCTCGCCTAAAACTTCATGCTCTTGCTTACCTACTAGGACAGAAGGAGCAGAAGCGGATGACGTACACGTTCCAGTTGCGTCGGGATTGGTTACTGTAAGGAACCATGATCGTAGCTTCCGGAGCCTACAACTTCTCCCATATAATAATGTAGTTTATTGGATTACTGTGGATTTAAAATCGAGTAGTTGATTTCTGTTAGCCTAAGGGCGGCTAATTTTTTGTTAGCCTAGGGGCGACAAATATGTAAATCCGCCACTGGCTGTGGAGCTTATTCTGAAAGCATCTTAGGCGAGTAATGGATCCAGTGTCACGTATGCAAAAACTGGGCTCATCACAGTAAAAACTATAGGCATTCCTTTTTATCTGGGATCCTTTTTTGGGCGTTCTAATATGATCTCACAAATGGTATATTTCCGTACCAGTTTCTGTCTTGTTCAGTTTGCTAACTACATTGTTTCAATTGTTCCAAACTTCAATCAAACAAAAAATAGATGAATATAGACCAGGGATTGGGACGTTTGAGGTTAGACCAATGCGGGTGCGAAAAAAATTAAAATATTCAAAAAGTTTACTAAAATGTTGAAGATTTTATAAAATTGATTACTTTTCATCAAAGCAGAAAGTTGACCTAAAATTTTGAAAATGATATTAATTTGGCAGATGTTCATGAATTCTAAAACAAAGGAGTTTTTCGAGTCTCAAAATACGAATGTTCACCCCGAAAAAAACCTCTCGTATTGACTTTCACAGAAATATACCAGATTAATAACATTTTCAAAATATTGATGTCAGCTTTTTGAATTTTGGGCCGCGAATTCCTCTTTCGTGACGCAGAAAACGTTCTCGTAATTTTTTGTATTGGATTTAAAAGTAATACAAACCAGTTGATTTGAGGGTTATACCATTTTTAAACGTATCGTGGTTATATTTGTAACTTAACCCTAATTCAAAATTTCTTTTTCAAAATTAGTCCTTAATATGATCTTCGAAACCGGTGTAGCATCAAGTTGACATGGACAGAAAAGTTCAGTATTAAGTGAATTTAAAAGTCAAAAAGATCTAACAGTCGGAGCGCGCACGACATTGACATGTCATTTCGGGGTTACGATGGTTTCTAAACTTGACACTTAACAGATTAGAATTCGTTTTATCAGATTTAGTTATTGAAAGATGATTCTCATTTCGAGCCTATTTCAATCCACAAATCGACCTTATTTTATTAGAGTGGCGGATCAAACTGAAGTGCAATTGTTTTGTTGCGTGTACCAAATTAAGTTCTAAATCAAATCCTAGTTTTTACAGTGATTAAAAGTGTGTTGTGAACTAGCAATCGAAAATTTTCGTCTGCATCAATTGCGAAAGTGACAATGAATAAGTCGCTCAGCATAACAGTTGTCTAAGCATTTATTTATTTTGTCGCTATGTACTTTCAGATCATCTTGGGCAATTTAAAATTAAATATTTTCGTTTCACTTATGTTGGTACTTTTCATCCCACCGCTGTGAACTTTTTACCACACGTATGGGGCAAAAAGGACCATTAGAGAACGTTTAGAAAAAAATATTTAACATAATAGATGGAATACATATAAATTTATTATGATTATAATTTGAAACTTTAATGTCTTACATATATTTAAAGGCAAACCCCAAGGCAATATACCTTATTTCGTTTAGACATAGTATAATGAAAAGCAAATTTTTGCACTTTTATCCCCGCCCTACCCTACATTAAATATTAATATTAACTGGCTTTTAAGATGCTTTAATGACAAAAATTTTTTTTTTCTACGAAGGAAAGTACATTCGCGTCATTTGTTTATACTATTCGTTAGTAACAATAATAATTGTTTAACTTTCGCTACACTTTTTTCTTGTAATATCAGTGTTGAAGTGATATTAAAACAGTTAGAGTGAAAAGCATTCAATCAAGTAAAAAGCATTTACATTTAAGTGTTTATTCAATAAATTGTTGACACAAATTTTTAATATAATTATTAGCCAAAACTCTTGATTCAATATTAGTATTAACTTGCCTCCGACAGAATTTATTGCAAAAAATGAAAAACTCCACGAATAAATGTTCTTGTGGGGCATTAGTCGAATATAAGTAACATTTGGGCATGTCACATTGCGGCATCTCTCATTTGGAAACATTTGAACTCCATAAAAAAATCTATTAACACATACGCATTCTATCTATTTAGTTAAAATAAAAAATTCTTACTTTTTATTATCTGGAATTGTTTTCTAAACATTCTTCTTGAACAAATACAAAAACAAACCGAAAGTCAAAAATGTAAAAAATAAAAATGGATCTTTTGTTGAAAACTATTGATTGTAGAGCAAAATGTTGAACACAAAATAGATGTATTTTTTCGAGATTTTTAAGTTTGTTCAATTTTGTGGAATAGATGATTTTTCTTTAAAATATTATTAGATAAAATCAGTTGCATTAGTAATAGGTGTTAAAAATGATGTTGTTTGTCTGAGTAATATAATTTTATAAAATAATATATGTAGATGGAAAAGACATTGACATGCTTCAGACCAATAAAGTAGATGTAGATGTTAAAAAACATTTATTTCATCTGCCAACGTTTCGAAAACGTATGTCGTTTTCCTCTTCAGGACGTAAAAATTAATTTTCAAAGTTCGTCATACATCTAATTAAAATAGTTTTAGAATCCTCTTGCTCAACATTATCACTATAAATATAAAAAAGACTATTAGTTATTATAAATATCAATTGAATAGAAAAATATTTTTAGGTTAGAAATTTAAAAAATTGAAAATTTACCTTATTGGAGCTTCATTTTATACGTGAAATTTTGTTTGATTCTTGTAATAACTTTAAATTCGTTAAATAAAACTTATCAATTTGTACTTTTTTGAAATTTTTTAGTAATTTAGTTAAAATAATTGAAGAGTCCAAGACTCCCCAACTTTTTCGCTCCATTTTTGCCAAGAGTAAATTCTTCTTCTTCTTTGACTCTATGCAAGAGTTTTATTGGCCTTAGGTCTGGTGAGTGAACCTCCCTTGCTGTATAAAGCTTCGACCTATCTGGCCATGGCTAGTAGTTTAATACGTGACAGGTGACTTCACAGTCAGGCTGAGCAGTGGCCATCACTATCCAATGATGATTAAGTATCCAGGTGTATCGGACCAGTCTGGGGAAATGTACATGAGAACGCACCGCAAGTCCGTGCGCAGCTTTAGGAAGCCAATGTGGGCCCTCGCTTAACTGCGCATGCCACGGTGACGGGCACGAAAATGGAATGTGGTTTAAATGCATCTAGATCAGCCATCGTCGATGCAAAACAATAAGGCTCTGTGTTTTGATATCTACGCGTTAGTGATAATTTATCTATTTATTTTACATGATTTATATTTACACGGTTCTAAATTGAAATATTGCACTCTCTCAGAAAACGTGCTATTAGAGCTGTTATCATACTGGAAGGATTATAAAGTAAGGATTCGATATTATAGGGAGGGAATCTTTTTCTCTTAATAAGTAATTTCTCTAAGCGTAATCTTTGTTCCGAATAACGAGGACAGGCCCACACCACCTTATTAATGTCTTCATCGACATCAATACAGAAAAGGCACTCGCTGAAATCTGTTAAGTTCTTCCTAAATAAACTGTAGGGTAATGAATAATGGTTTGATCTAATTCTGGCGATAGTTACTATGTCCCTTCGTTTAGCCTTGCAATTAATAAACCAAGGTTTTTTAGTTTCTAGGAAGTAATTGTCAAAGTAGTGTTTTCCCGTGCTTTCACTTTTCTTCCTCCAAGTATCGTTCGAACGTTTGAAAGCACTATTATAAGCTAACTGGTATAGATCGGAATATGGAATTAGATAATTTATTTCTACACCATCCTCTATTGCCCTTTTGGCTAAACTATCAGCTATCTCATTCCCAGTAATCCCCTTATGGCCGGGAATCCAAACTAGTTTAATATCCAAGTTTTCATTCTTTGATAGATACAGAAGGTTATATATTTTGTATATTAAATACGAGGCGGAACCCAGGACACTGAAACCTTGGCATGCCTCTAACACGCTCCTTGAGTCTGTAAAAATTGTAGCTTTCTCTATAAGGTTGTTAAAGATATATTCTATGGCCTCGCAGAGTGCGATAGCTTCTGCGGTGAAAATAGAAGCCTCTGAAGTAATTTGGTAACTTCTTTGTAAATTACATTGTGAAGAGAAGACAAACAGACCAACCGGTTTCTCCTCAAAGTTAGATCCATCAGTAAAGAAGACGATTCTGTCATCCATGGTTTTGGAAAACAGCCGCTGGAAGTCATCGTTTGGAGATCTACTGTTCTGTAATATTCTACCTGTTTGTATATCTATGGACGGTCGAGATAATTGTATATTGTAATCAATCAAGAAATTTAAGGGGGTTGCTGAACGATAAATAAGAGATTTATAGTCTTTTAATTGTGGATTATGTTTGTAGGTAATATACGACATTAAAAGAAGGAAACCTTTTTTCATATTAATTGGGACAAAGTTTTCTGAAACGTAAGAAAATAGATTTTTCAGTAGATCGTGTACCGGATGTCCAACAACAGAGAACGATCTAAGAAGGAATCTGTCCGTTATTAGTCGAAATCTGTTAAAGAGTGAGAATTCTTTTAGTTCGGCTTGCATAACGTTAATGGGTGAAGAAATGCGGTAACCCAGAATAATCCTCAAGAATTTATTATGTAAGATATTTAATTTTTTATACCATCCATCATCGTAAATCGACAGAGCATGACAACCGTATTCTAAAGCGCTACGTGCGAGCGAAATAAAGAGGATGCGTAAGGTTTTGGGACCGCAACCCCACCAAGTACCTCTTAAACATTTTAAGATATTAAGGACTTTATTACCTCTATCTAATAAACGATTGAATTGAGCTTCCCACGAAAGGTTGCTGTTGAACATGATTCCCAAGAATAAAGCCTCTGGTCTCGGAAGAATTTGGTAGTTGTCCAGAAGTAAACATGTGTTATCCGGAATTATTTTTGAATTAGAAAAAATTATGAATTGTGATTTCATTGGTGAGATTGAGAGACCCCTGTTCCTTAGATAATTATTTAAGCGATTTAGACTGTATTGCAGAACCTCAATGCATTCACCTAAGGAGTTTGCAGTAACATATAAAGCAATATCATCCGCGTACTCTAGGATTTTACATAGACTATGTAAGACCTTATGTAGACCTATATTGTATATTGTGTATAATGTCGGACTTGTAATGCAGCCTTGGGGCAAGCCTTTTTTGAAAGTAAAGGGTCCTCTATTATTACCATTAATTCTAAAGAACACTTGTTTATTCGTAGTGAGGCTGTAAATAAATTTACAGATTTTGCTGGGAATTCCTAGATTAATCATGTCTTTAACCAAAATTTCTGGAACAACATCGTTGAAAGCTCCTTTGATATCTTGGAAGAGACAAGCAGAATAGGCATCCATTGCCATGGTTGTATGAAGCTCTGTGGATAGAATAGCTAGACTATCAGCGCAGGATCGTCCTTTTCTGAAATCAAACTGTGTTGGAGGAAGTAGGTTGTTGTGTTCAAGCCAATTATTAAGACGCATTAAAATCAATTTTTCCATTAATTTAAGGAAACAGGAGGCCAAGGAGACCGGTCTAAATTTGCCTCCGCCCTTTGGCAGGAGAAAAATTAGAAATTCTTTCCAAGTATCTGGGAAGAGGCCCTCATCTAATATAAGATTATATATGAGTAAAAGACGTTCAAGCGTCGGAGTTGGTAAATTTTGAAGAAACTCAAAGCTTATCTTGTCCAGACCAGGAGAAGATTTGGCTTTTGAATTTTTTAAGGCTATTAGTAGCTCATCCATATTAAAATGAGAGTTGAAGATTGTATTGTTCAAGTTATTTATAAATTGGGAGTTAATTCCAGAAGATACAAGAGGACTTTCGTTGTCATGAAATATGAAGTTAGGAATATCCGGTACGTCAACATTAATTTCTCTAGCATTATTGATAAGTTGCTCCATATATTCCTCCATTTGAGAAGAAACCTCTAAGTTGACGGGACTAGTGGTAGGTGAAGGGGGGTTCAATTTCCTGTATTTAAAACCATTGATTTTTGACCATACGTTGGTCAAAGGAGTGTCGAAAGAAAGAGTTTCACAATACGAGTGAAAGCCATTTATTTTTGCTAGTTTAAAAGTTTTCGTAGCAAAAGCATCGTATCTTTTATGTTCAATGTAATTTTTATAGCTAGAGGTGTGCACATATATTTTGAGTTTAGCTAATCTTACTCGCGTTACTCTATTGCATTCATCATTCCACCAAGGTGGGGAAGAGGGGTAGTTCCTATTCCTAGGAGGTTTCCTACCAATATTGGGTCCTGCTTTGTGGAGCGCCGCATCAATATCGCCAAAAAGACCATAATAGGCATTAAGAATATTTACAGGACCCGTTACATGCAAGGGGTTATTTTTATGAGCAGAATTTAGTTCCTCTCGAAAAGTACTCCACTTAACTTTCTTGAGGTTGTATTTATGTGAGAAAAATTGATAGTATGGGCATGGGATGTCCATTTCAGTTACAATTGGATGATGATCACTGCTCATTTTATCCATTAAAACCTTCCAGCTACACCTTCTGCTTAAATCATTAGAAACTATTGTAAGATCAATGGCTGATTTAGCTTGGTCTGGACCTGTACGAAGGGTGGAAGCTCCTGTATTGAGAATTTTATAATAGAAGTTATTAACCTCCTCATAAAGATTGATGCCTTCTGGGCATGAACGGGCACAGCCCCACGAGATATGGTGGCAATTAAAATCACCTGCCAGAAAGATATTTGAATAATTGACAGTAGATTCCAAAAAATCAGTCCAAACAATGTCCTGGGCTCCAGCTCTGGGGTTCCTATAAATATTAGCAATCAGTAAAGGACCAAGATCGGTAGGAATACTGACAGCCAAGGTGTCCAGTTTATCCTCAACATTGTAAATAGTGGTAAGTTTGAAAGGAATATCATTCTTAATTGCAATTAACAGACCACCTCCCTGACGAGATTCACGATCTTTCCGGATAATGTTAAAATTCCTAAGTGAGAAATTGGATTTAGGTTTTAACCAAGTTTCGCAGAGCAGAATTATGTCGTATTCATGCATAATTTTTTCTAAACAACCTTTCTTATTAAAAACACTACGACAGTTCCATTGAATGATTTTTAATGTAGATAGTTTAGCCATAATGAGATAAGAAAAAGAGCACTTGTAGGAGGATGGGAAAATTTATTCAATCGCGTCTTTGCGATTGAGATACTGACGAGGGTGCTGTAATTGGAGCGAATAGTTGAATACTACTCATAGAAGAAAGCATTGGTTCAAACTGTGTGACAAGGTGGGTCAAGAAAGAAAAGATTTAGGTTAAGGTCTGAACAAAATTTGGTGGCAAGTTAGGGGGCTGGGTTGAAGTGGGTTGAGGGAACGAACAGTTTGATTGTAGGTTAGCTGGCATAAAAGCCAGAGGAGGGTTAGAGGTGTCACTTCTGAAGTCAGATTGAACAGATGGGCAATGGTTTGCTGAAGATGACAGGTTAGCTGGCTTTGGAGTCAAAGTATGGGATCTCGTAGGATTATTCCTTGGTTGTTGGGTAGATTGACTTGAAGAGCGTTTTGTATTACCCCGAAGGGAGTTCGTGGTGGGAGCTTTTGGTTTAGAGGCACATTGATTATAAGAAAGAACCGCTGTGTTGTATCTTTCATTTGGGCCAGGTCCTAGAGGGGAGTCCAAGTCAACATCTCCTAAAAGAGGAAAGTTCGAATAATTCATATAAGGCATGCTTGCCATTATCGTCGAAGTAGAAGGTTGAGAAGATCTAATAAGATTATTCACATCAACCGTCCTATTGCCAGCTTTTGCAATTTTTGCTTCTTTGTAATAGATCCCGGAAGCTTCTTCAATCGATACATTCTTGAAGGCGGCTAGTTTCCTTATATCCTGTTGCTCTTTAAAGCGAGGGCAGGATTTGTCCTTGGGTAGGTGGTCGCTTTGACAGTTGATACATTTATATGGGCCTTCCTTTTGGGGGCAAGATACCCCCTCGTCATGAGGTTTCTCACCACAGAAAACACATCTAGGGCTTTTGCACTGGTTCGCGACATGTCCGAATCTAAAGCACGAATAGCAAATTTTTACAGAAGTTATGTGAGGGTCTACTCTCATCTGGACATTGTAAAGACGTACGAAATCAGGAATCTCCTGACCCTCAAAAGATGTGACGACTGTTTTCAGTGGTTCTGTTCCTTTTTCCAATTTCCTAACGAAACGTCTTGCCCCCTTAATTTTGCAACCATTGCTAGTTTCCAGGAACTGTTTTAACTCTTCCATATCGATGTCAATAGGTATATCCCTAACAATACCCTCCCGGGAGACCCTGAAATTCGGAATGAAAGCTTTCAGTTTTGACTTCTGGAGTAAATTATTGTTCGATGCAATCTTGTTTGCGCCCTTATGGTCATTACATTCGACCGATACCCGAGATTTACCATCTCTAGTGATGTTCCGAATGACACCTGGGAAGTTCTTATGTAAAACATTGCCAACAGATAGGATATGAAAGGATTTCTCGTCTAAAGATTCTACCGTGACAAAAAATGGCCCCTGGTTATGAGCGTTGTACCTGTTATTCGGAAGGTTTGACTCCTTAGAATCGTTCGTTCTACTGTTATTATCGCGAATGACTTTACTATTCTGATCTAATTGAGCATCATTTTCGCGAATTTGATCGAAGTTACGTTTTTTTGAGAGGTTAGGATCATTGTTAGGTTTGAGGTTATGCTGAGGTTGCATATTCGTATTCGGCATGTTTGGTGTATTTGCATGAACAGCCATTTCCTGAGAGAGGTTAGTAAAGGAAGATTTTAAGATTTCAGAATCTAATGTTTCCTGATTGTAAAGCATAGGAGCGTCTGGATCCCCGGTATCACCGTTGGTCCGAACCTCCTCTGTCTCCACGACTTCCATTTTCGCGTGTTGCCGCACGACCACGTGGGCCGGCTGGCAGAGCACAGACCTACGGATATTATGCACCTGCAAGTACTCACCGAGACTGCCCGGTAAGAAGCCTTGCATTAAAAAGTATTAGAAATTTGGAATCCCTAAGAATGCCTTTTCTGTCCTTCGTTTTTTAATCCTCATTAGGCGGTGAAAATAATAAGATTGCAATACCTTTCAAAGCCAATCGGAGCTGCCAAACGTAACCTCAAATAAACTAAACAGACAATTGTCGTTTGAAACATTAGAACGCGCTCCAAAAGCAAGAAATTTGCAAAATCTAGTAGGGTTATTCACAAAAATACATCTCTTTATCGTAAAATATTGGCTTTGTCTAAATATTCTCGATTACAAAAATATAAAATGATGATAAAAAATTCAAAAAATTATTTTTCACCATAGCCATCTGTGTGGAAATTAATCCTGACGTCGTAAAATGACCGATGCTATATTTTAAAAAGCTTTTGACTTCATTATTATTCGAAAAACAGAAAATTCGAAAAAAAGATTAAAATTTTTATATTTTGCGGTTGCTTCGTGGTATCCAAAATCATTCGGAAAAATATCATCGCCGCTGGGTATAGAAAGGGTTACAATTTAAGAGATAACTTCTACTGTTGTGGAGATTCAAAACGGGAGGACAGAAAGGAGATCCAGAAGTATTCAATATTTGTTACGTTACCACTGGGTACATAAAATTTTCCAATACTTTTTAATGCAAGCCTTCTTACCGGGTGGACAAAGTCACACCTAGGATGGATAATAATTCCTTGAGTGGAATTCGTCACAACAGAAGTAAAAAACCTGCCCTATAGGGCGAATAACTTTAAATTCTAGTTGTCGAAAACACCAATGACTGTCGACGACTTGGCGGTTTCTCCAAGAGTAAATTGAGAAAGTGAGAAAGAGAATTCTTAACAATGATAGAAATTAACAATGACGTATCAACGAATTTATAACATAAGGTACTATAGTTTCTATGTAAATCTAATGAAAATATTAACATTTGGAGAATTTCTAAATTTAAACATTATTGACAAATTAAACATTATTTTGAAATTAAAATTATTACTATTACTAATTAGTTCATTGTATAAACATATGTGATAAGAAAATAATTTTCAATAATTGTTATATATAATAATCAATCAATCAATAAATAATCAATAAATAATCAATCAATAAATAATATTATAAATAATAATCAATAATTGTTAATTTTTAATCATTTAACAAATCTGTTTTTCATTAAAAATAGATGTTATTTCAACGTATGTATTAATAGTTAGTAATTAAATTAAGTAATTTAAGATCTTATAATAATCAGTTTCATAGCAATATGTATTTCAACGAAATCAAAAATAATTTTCCAAATTCTTTTACAAATGTTAAAAAGTTTATCAATTTGAACAAGAAAATTAATAATTTGAAAACTAGAGAATCATTTCTTGTCAATTGTAGGTATCACAATTTAATACCAAAGAATATTACTAATGCTACTAGGAATGTTAGAAATTTACAATTTTTTAGTGACAGTGCAAAAAACCATGTTAATTTTATTGTAGAATCTTTAGAACATCGGTTGCTTAATGATGAAATAAAAGACTTAAATATCCATTTAAAATATTTCAAACAAAATTTTAATAATATCAAAATAAATTTAAGAAATTCATTACCTACCAATATTTATACAAACATTTTAGAAAGGCAATTGAATACCTCAAAAAATAATTTAAAAGAAAAACAAAGATTGGACAAAAAACTTCATAATTTAAAAATTAAAAGTAATGTTCAAGTACCTATCAATATAAATAAGCATAAAGACAAAAATAACTGTGATACTAAAGATCCTTGGATGATAAATTTTAGTAATGTTAATATTCCAGATAATGTTAATGACATTCTAAGGTTAGGGAATAAATTACGTTCCTCCTTTTTAACAAAAAAAAGTAATATAATTTTGAATATGGTTAAAGATATAGAGTCAAATATTGGATTAATTGAAAATATTGAAGATCGTGATTTATTAAGACATAGAATAATTAATACAGCAAATAATTTTTTAAAGAATAATAATAAAATTACTGAAGTTGATAGAGTTTCATCACAAAACATTAAGAAAGCACAAACATTTATTAAAGCTAATAAACAATTACTTATAACTCATGCAGATAAAAGTAACATTACAGTAATATTAAAAAAGGAATCATATAATAAAAAAATGCTAGAATTATTAAATGACACCAAAACTTATGAAAAATTAAATGATAACCCAGAAAAAGAATTAAAAAATAAAACATTTAAATTGTTAAATTCTTGGAGAATTGATGGATATTTAGGTGAAGAATTATTAAGAAAAGATATTTTAGTTCATGATACTAACATTCCTAGAATTTATGGATTACCTAAAGTTCATAAAGATAATTGTCCACTTCGACCTGTTGTTTCATTAATTAACTCACCTACTTACAAAATGGCTAATATTTTTAATAATATTCTTAAAAAAGCATTAGTTGTACCAAAATATCAAGTAAAAAATTCTTTTGAATTTAAAAATAAAATAATTAAAAAAACAATTCCAGCTGATCATATCATGGTTTCATTAGATGTTTCTTCATTATTCACAAATGTTCCACTTGATTTAGTTATCAATAGTATTTTAAGTAGATGGATTCATATAAAAAACTATACAGAATTACCGATTGAAAAATTTGAAGAAGGAATAAAATTTTTAATGGAACAAACAGTATTTAAATTTAATAACAATTTTTACAAACAAATATTTGGAACACCTATGGGTTCTCCTATTTCTCCAACATTAGCTGATTTAGTTATGCAAGATTTAGAATCAAATGTAATAAAAAATTTAAATTTTTCTTTACACACATATTTTAGATATGTTGATGATACATTCCTTATATTACCTGAAGATAAACTTACTTACGTTTTAAATCAATTTAATTCTTATCATCCAAGGCTTAAATTTACACATGAAATTGAAAGCTGACTGGTTTCGTAAAAATACTTATTCCGGTAGATATTTAAATTTTCTTTCTAACCATCCAATACAACATCAAATTTCGATAGTAAACAATCTTATTGATACAGCTTTGAAACTATCAGATAAATCATTTCACAGTTCTAATATAGAATTTATTTAAAAAACTTTATATTTAAATAATTATCCTACAGAATTTGTTCAATTACATATTAATAATAAAATTAAAACAATTACAGAGTCATTATCCAACCAAAATAATATAAAAATAGTTAGAAATTCAAACTTTAAACCAATAGTATTAATTTCTTATCATGGTAAGTTATCTTTTGGAATTAAAAGAATTTTAAATGTTTTTAATATTACAACAAATTTTAGAATTGACTCTAAACTCGATAAATTCATAAAATTAGGAAAAGATTTATTATATAATGTGCAACATACTGATGTAGTATATAAAATTCAATGTTTGAATTGTGAAAAATGTTTTGTGGGTCAAACTAGTAGATTACTGGCTATAAGAATAAAAGAACATCATGATAATTTTAGACAAAATCCTAATAACCATAAAGTCATAGCAAAACATCAGGTTGAAACTGGACATTTGATTGATTGGGATAATGTTATTGTTTTACATCATGAACCTACTGAATTTAAAAGATTAATAGCAGAAATGTTTTTTATAAAGAAAAACAGCAATAATTGTTTGAATATAATTTCAGATCTTAATAATTATAGTCCAATATATGATATAATTTTGGATTCTCTAATTTAAAAAATTGAAATTCTTTTAAAATTCTAAATTGATAAAAAAATTTTCTTATCACATATGTTTATACAATGAACTAATTAGTAATAGTAATAATTTTAATTTCAAAATAATGTTTAATTTGTCAATAATGTTTAAATTTAGAAATTCTTCAAATGTTAATATTTTCATTAGATTTACATAGAAACTATAGTACACCTGGCGGACCGGCCGAACGCAAACATTACGCTACAGCGTAACGGTAAAGTAATGGTAAAGTAATGCTAAAGTAATATGGCATTATAATTAATAAAGGAAACAAAATTAATATGTAAATTGTTGCAATTATAATAAAACGTTAAAATTTACATCAAATGGTCATGCCGTAATTGCAACAAGTTGCTTTCTCAGCGTTAAAAAATAAAAAAACAAAGTGGCTGTCATTCAAGTCGGGTCCCTGCAGACTGGCAACCCACTTGAAGCCACGTTAGCGGGTTGCCAATATGCAGGGGCCCGACTGCAATGACGGTCACTATGTTTTTTTATTTTTTAATGCTGCAAAAGCAACTTGTTGCAATTGCGGCATGACCGTTGAACGTAAATTTCAACGTTTTATTATAATTGCAACAGTTTACATATTAATTTTGTTTCCTCTATTAATTATAATGCCATATTACTTTACCATTACTTTAGCATTACTTTACCGTTACGCTGTAGCGTAATGTTTGCGTTCAGCCGGTCCGCCAGGGACCTTATGTTATAAATTCGTTGATACGTCATTGCTAATTTCTATCCTTGCTAAGAATTCTCTTTCTCACTTTCTCAATTTGCTCTTGGCAAAAATGGAGCGAACAAGTTGGGGAGTCTTGGACTCTTCAATTATTTTAACTAAATTACTAAAAAATTTCAAAAAAGTACAAATTGATAAGTTTTATTGAACGAATTTAAAGTTATTACAAGAATCAAACAAAATTTCACGTATAAAATGAAGCTCCAATAAGGTAAATTTTCCATTTTTAACATTTCTAATCTAAAAATATTTTTCTATTCAATTGATATTTATAATAACTAATAGTCTTTTTTATATTTATAGTGATAATGTTGAGCAAGAGGATTCTAAAACTATTTCAATTAGATGTATGACGAACTTTGAAAATTAATTTTTACGTCCTGAAGAGGAAAACGACATACGTTTTCGAAACGTTGGCAGATGAAATAAATGTTTTTTAACATCTACATCTACTTTATTGGTCTAAAGTATGTCAATGTCTTTTCCATCCACATATATTACTTTATAGATAAAATCAATATTTTTCGAAATAAATCATGAAAATCGTGAGAATAGAGGTCCTTTAAAAAATTTACTGTACCTCAGAAATTAAAATACACAGAAAAGCCTCTAAGGCTTTTTTGTACGAAGTCGAATGTATGAATTAGCATATCATATTCACATATGAAGTTTGAACTACAGCAGTTAAATCGAAGTGAAAATAGTAAACTTGATGAAAAGTAGCCCTTTTAGGCTTATAAATATTTATGAAAAATCAAAAAAAATTCTTCACTATAATTGTTTCCAGCTAATTTTCATTCAGTATACTATACCTTATAACATTATACAAAAGCGAAATCTCTGAACTTCAAAATTAGAGATTGGCAACTCTTTTAATTTTTGTGAGATTCAGTGAATTTATAGACAACATTGAAGACAAACTTCTCCCTCAATTCTTAGTTTTAGAAAAATTCGTGCATGGTAAATAATTTCCCTAAAACTGTTCGCTAAAACTAATAAATTCAGCCATTCAAGTTTAAAGTCGATTATGAATTGCCTTTTTTATGTAGGTTTGAAAATAGTATTATTGTCGAAAAAATGAAATTAAAAAAACATTTCACGTAATGTTTTGATTAGAAAAATCTAATACTCTATTTTTGGAGTTTCTTGCGGACATCTACTATCAGGCAAAAATCGCCAGCTGAATCCTGGACATGGTTGCGCAACATTTTGGCTGGAGTTTGAAAAAAAAACTTTGGGGTGCAAATCCAAATAGCTACCTCCTTCGATTTGCTTCAAAATCTGCATACTCACGTATTTTGACGTGCTGATTACGAATATGATAGTGAAAATTTGGCGAGAAGGCGATTTTTACGGTGAAACCACGAAGAAACGCATAAAAATCGTGGCATTTTGCGTTTATTTCAGCCAGTATGCCAACATTTCGCAAAATTTTACAAATAAAAGATGCAAATCTCATCATTATACCAATTTTTTATTGCTTGCTTTTTTTCATGAGTAATAATTTCCGAGAAACTTAGTGATACATCTAAGCATCAGGTCTTTCTTTGCCGTTCTTTACCGTAAGACTTGAAAAAATGTTTTCGAATTGTTACGTCCCAGCCGTAATTTTTAAGTATTGTTTGATTCACGACTAAAAGTATCAGCGTAAATTCAACTGAGAAAAATATTATTCAAGGATGAATTGAACGAATGGATTTTGATATTGTGGAGAGGTTTCTTAACACTAATAAGCAGACGAGGGAAATTTTCTATTGTTTGGAAAATTCTAAAGGAAGCTATTTCCTGAATCTTCGTTCCCACTAATACTTGTAAATCACAGTGAGAGTAATAATTCAAAACTGTAAGGTTTAAGGCCATCTGCGTCTCTTATAATCTGGAAGAAACTAGGAAAATCACGTAAAGCAATTCGACGGGCCCCGCTGTAATAAAGGAGTTTTCGTCCCTATAGAATTTGCTTCTGTACCCATATTGCCACTTGAGGATGGGCCCAGCAGCCGGTAAACGGCAACTTGAAGTTACGTTTATGACTCACTTCCAAATTTCTGTAGTTCTCTCTCTTTCTCTCACAGGAACATCTGTTCTCCCCACTTCTGTAAATTTCGAACTTTCGGCCTCATGACGTCCAAACGAAGCCTTGTAATTCAGTCACAACCGAACCGTCGCAATGTACACCTCAAATTAAATATATGTATATGTAGTAAACTTGAATTCAATAGTTTTCGTTTTCTTGCAAAGATCCCATCCCCATCGTGAACTTTTTTATACTTTCGTTAAACTAAACGGAGTTCAACACGAATTAAATTTTTGGAATTTTTAATTTGTTTTTATCATGATCTCGCTTCATTTGAAACGCAACATTCATTTACATAACTGATATATAAATAAAAATAGTTTAAACATTATGATAATATATCAAATGCAAAATAGAAATCACTATTTTAAGATGAAACAAACGTTGAATAGTGATTCAAATTAAAAATTTTTGCAAAAATAAAATTTTTCTGATGAGATATGGGCATGCTGGAATAGAATAAAAACTGTTTAATAAAAAAAAATAATTCGGTTCCGAGAAATTAATATTAACCCTTAAACTGCACACCTCAAAATAATTACGTTAGCTGCACCGTGGGTGTTTGACACCCAGATATTTAAACTTGTATAACTGAGCCAGATTTCAATATTTTATCACCAAATTCGGATGGGATGTAGAATTATACGTCTTTTTGTAAATTTCGTTGTTTTTATAACGATATAATTAATCTAAGTTAGTTAAAAACTGGATTTTCGAAAAAAAATGAAAAAAATGAGTTTTTTCATAAAAAAATGTATAAATTGCGTAATTTTTAATATTATTACCTAAAAATTTGATGGAATACTCTTGAAACAGTATACTTTCAGAAAAAAATAAGTATAACATACGTGTTTTCAAAAAAGGTATTTATTTTGCGAAATGAAAATTCAATTTTTGACTAAAAACAAACAGTGTATTTTCCATGCTAAAATCAATTGATTGATACATAAAAGTCTAATATTACATAAAAGTAAGGAAGAGCGAGTACTAAAATGACAAATTAGATATAAGAAAGATAATAAAAGGTAAAATAAATCTATTCATATGCACCACAGTCGGTGCAAGGGCTGAACGGTGCTCATTGCACATGGGCCGTCTGCAAGCTGCGCAGCGAGTTTTTCTCTTTTTATCATTTTTGGCAGGGCATATTGCGCATCTAGCATAATTTTCTGCCAAAACAAGTTGCAGCTCAGCAGGATTTTCTAATTCTGCTTTTTCATGGCCTAACATTCTTGCTATTGCGTAGCGGAGATCTTTGCGCAAAGTATACAGTTTGGATCTTTCTTCAAGATACGGTTTTGAAAGATAATCAATCACACCTTCTAAACAAGATTGCGCCGATATTTTGTTAGATCTTCTTCATTTTCGGAATCACTAGTAAACTCTGAAACGTTGTCTTCTTCACTTTCACTTGTAACACCTCCAAAATCATCTTCATCCTCCTGCGTGGCTAGCAAGTCTTCACGTAAAGTTCGTTTTCGTAGATTGTACGACATCTATAAATGCATAAAACTATATAATAAAGCAACAAAAATTTTTTTAATTATTAAAGATGATGTACTTACGTTCAAAAGCAATCGAAAATACACAATATTTGGAGAAAAAAATCTGAACAAAAATCACTTTTTCGAACACTAACTGCACCCTGGGTGTTGAGCACCCACCGATTTTCGAGAGTCTACTTTGCGGAGCAGTCGAACGTGAACTAACACTTGGAACGCTCTACCAACGTACTGTACTCACTAATTCACTCACGAAAAACCGCCAAATGTCGGCACATATCCCATTATATCGAATTTAATACAGAATATTAGAGGCCAAAGTTGGCTCTGGGTGTTTGACACCCACGGTGCAGTTTAAGGGTTAAAGATCGCGATATCACAGTAGCATGATAGATTTTATTGTTGTTAAAAATCTGAAAAAAATGAGAAAATATTTTTTTTTTCATTAAATGATAGTAATTTCTACAAATATCAATATGAAAAGGTTACAAAAATTATTTCTACGTTAAAATAGGGAATCAATTTGAACTAAAATTTTATTACAAATTATTTTTTAATTATTGTGTCAAAAAATGATACGTCGGAAACAATGCATTATTCTAATTATAAAAAATTCTTCCAAATGATATAATATTTGAACCCGGGTGGCTTAATCAAGTACTATCCTAATCATTTTGAGTGTTTTAAGAAATTAAAAATATCATAAGAAGAAAATTCCATGGTAGAAATAATGTAAAAAAAGTATTCTTTTTTTATATAATTCTTCAGAAATTCTTTAGAAAAAAATAATTCGGTTCCGAGAAATTAATATCAAAGATCGCGATATCACAGTAGTATGATAGATTTTATTGTTGTTAAAAATCTGTAAAAAATGAGAAAATATATTTTTTTTTTCATTAAATGATAGTAATTTCTACAAATATCAATATGAAAAGGTTACAAAAATTATTACTACGTTAAAATAGGGAATCAATTTGAACTAAAATTTTATTACAAATTATTTTTTAATTATTGTGTCAAAAAATGATACGTCGAAAACAATGCATTATTCTAATAATAAAAAATTCTTCCAAATTATATAATATTTGAACCCGGGTGGCTTAATCAAGTACTATCCTAATCATTTTGAGTGTTTTAAGAAATTAAAAATATCATAAGAAGAAAATTCCAGGGTAGAAATAATGTAAAAAAAGTATTCTTTTTTTATATAATTCTTCAGAATATTTTTAAATTCTGAAAATGTTGTACAAGACAAAAAAATAGTATTTGAGCATGAAGTAGAGTTATTCACAATGTTTATTTATAATAATTATCTTAACTAATATTATGATAAAAGAGACAACATTATAAAATAGTTTGCGACAGTTTGTTTGTTTCTAGTTGTGCCACTGAACTTACTTACAATTTCAAATAGTAAGGCTAAAAATCTTTTTTTTTACAATTTGAAGTACTAGTGCTGACTTTAGGTTTTGTATATTTTGAGGTCACTATCTCATTCAGTGTCAAAAACTATTTGAATTGTTTCTTGTACAATGCGAACAAGTAAACTTCAAGTTCACAATACATTAAAGTGAATCTATAACTTCATATCCACTTTTTTCGTGATGGCTTCTTATGTCTCTTCATATTTATTGTCTGATTCACAGATTCTAACCATTCTATCGGCGGTCTACCTCTGGGCATTTTGCCATTTACTTTACCCTTATTGCACTTGCTTGTTCAGTCGTTCATCTTTCATTCTTTCAACATGCCCGAACCATCTTAACTGATTTCTTTCCCATATGTCAACTAGTGTCTCTCCTATACCACATTCTTTGAGGATTATCACGTTTCGGACTTTGTCCATTAGTACGTGTTTTCCCGCATATTGTGCGCAGAGGTATCATGCCAAAACGCGTTAATTTTACTCTTGTTCTTTTCTTGACAGGTCCATGTCTCGCTACCGCATTGTACAGTTGGTACACATATAGAATTATGTATGGCCATTTTAGCTTTTTTTATATGTTTTTATTTCTGAGAATGGACCTTGCTCTACCGATAATTTCGGTTAAACCCATACCTCTTTCCAACGTCTTATGGGGGCGGGAAGACACCCCTGTGAATGATCACAGATATAATGTATTGGCTGAGATGAACATAAAAAGCCATGATTTTTATGGGGTTTTTCATGAAAATCGATTTATCAATAATGTTTTCGTAAACTATCATCGTAGAAAAAAATGTATGCAACGAAAAACATGTGTCTCCATGCGGTCTACAACTTTTGTTGGGAATATTTTGCAAAATTTTGCGTATTGACTGATATAATCGCAAAAAAACATGATAGTGAAACCAATTTTCACTATTATATTCGTGATTAGCGCGTCAAAATACATAAACGTACGCAGTTTGAAGGAAATCAAAGAATTCAGCTATTCGGAACTTCATCCCTCGAATTGATTCGGATAAATATTTTTAACCGATTTGGATCGAACGAGTTTGAACACTTTTTTCAGAATGGTTCGTATACATATTTTGAAATAATTCGGATAAATCGCCAGAACTACTTGTAGTTATTTGAATCAGTGAAAATTCCGTGGGAATCAGTGACTACTCACCGATATTTCAATAGTTTTCACTGATTTCCCAATAAAAAAGTTTTAAATATTGTAATTTGGTTACCACAAAAGTTACTCTATTATTAAATTTATACAGTTTGCATTTTTTCAAATTATATTCCGTACTCCTTTTACCAGAATCGCCCGACCGTAGCCTCCACTATAGTAATTAGTCCTGAGGGAGTTAACATAGAATGCGTATAATATCATCGAAATATATAACAATAAAATTAAATCCCAGATCGGTTTCTCTTTTTCTGATTAACGCAACGAATTATAATTTACATTGGAGTAACATGTTTCTGGAAACGCATATCGTATGTAAGTACTTGTACATACAATATCTGATATCGAATCAACGAAATCGTAAGTTGCTCTAAGTAATATTCACTACCGATACATGTGAAAGGTCTGCGTATACCGTCTGTATAGCTATATGTAAATTCAGTGCCGGATGAGAATACATTAAAACCGGTCATTGGCCGAATGGTATTCTTGACCAATCTCTCAAGATCATGGTCATTGGACTGTCGACCATCGACCGACACTCTGCATGAATCCTTTTTTCACAGTGACCTTCATAAGAAAGTTATAATAGATTTCAAAGGATTGCAAAGAATGCATTTGTACGAATTTTTGCAAACAAAACTTAAAAAGCGAAATGATGTTTTATAATATTAGGAATTTTTAGATGAAAGTCTCTAAAATTCCAAAAATATGTTGTTTACGAAGTTAGGCGACACGCTTTCTTTGGATTTGAGAAAAAAGACATTTCTGCAAGGTCATGATTATTCAAATTTTGAAGGTTTTATTCAAAGGAACTAGTCAAAGTAGTCGGCACATGCATGCATATTAGGAATATGTAAAGAGCATTCTCCTTTCACACGAAAAAATAAATTTTAGAATTATAAGAATGACAGCTGGATATATACTAACCATTTAGTTTTTCCGCTCTAATCACATTTATCATGAAATTACCATGTACTTCTATGAATTGTCCTTGGCAAGACGAACAAAGCACCTTAAAAAAAAAGTAACAAAAACTTTCAAAAATGCATTAAACTGAAAATTTTCTAAAAGAAACTTGTACATAATAACTACATTTGTCATTAAATGACAATGTACTTTATTAAATTCTCATTAGCGCTTCTCAAGCGCTTTTTAAAAAAAGTACCTGAAACTTTTCAAACGGTTCAAGCTGGGAATTTGTTTGTGAAATTTGTCAGGAACAATGAGAAATATAATTGATTATATCATTTAATGTTTAAATATTACTTTAAATTAAATTAAAGACAAACAGCCGCTCAATAAATATTGAAAATCATGAAAAAACCCCCTACTATTGTTTATAACACATTTTTTATTCATAACTATTAATTAAATATATTTATTTGTGCTTTGCGAATTTTTTCTTATCAATTGCACATTATTATCACTCATTCGAAATAGCTTATGTGTCATTATTGCATCCGTATTTGAAATGAACGACTTCTTCAAACTTTATCTTTAAATAAACAAAACTAATTTTTTCCTAAATGTAAGAAAAAAAATTTATTAGAAATCCTCTACTTTCTTAAAAACCTCTACTATACAAATATTCAATAAAAAAAGTGCGACGCTTTGGGCCCAATAATCGGCCTTATTGGCTCCCCTCAATAAAATATAAAAATTCTAATAATTCGAAAAAAATGTTACTTATGAAATCGAAATAAATTTGCAACATTTATGACTGATTCTCGTTGCACTCTGAGAATCTTTAAGAAAGTACTTTCCCATGCTCAACGTTCGTTTGCTCAACGAGTATTTTACCTGTACTGTATCCAATCCCAGAAGAGAAGGTTAAGAGGAGTCATTGGTTTATCCTATGTAAAATATCATTACGCTTACAATTAGCGAATTGAGTGCAAAACATCCCCGCTGGCATGAAGCTAAAATAATCGCAGACAGTTCCTTGAAAGGGACATAATATGTATTTTATACAAAAGTTGAACGGAAAAAGAATATGGTGAAAATGCTTTATCAGTAGACTCGAATTAGGAACCAACTCCATTCAACCAACTCCCTATTACTGCCGTCCTAATGAAGAAACTGTACAACTGCATTTGAAACGAACCGAGATATTCAATAAATCGCGTTTGCATCTGTACCTTTCAACTTATGAGAGTTTTTGAAAATAAAAGTACTGTTCTTGGATAAATCGGACATGCTTTCTTCATTAAAACAAAAAAATGCGAATTCCGATTATTTATGTACAAAACTGTAGATATGCTAGATATAAATGCACAAAGTAACCGAGAATCCTTATTAATAAACACATATGCGCAGATGTGCTTCCGAATACAGGAATCAGCCTTCAAGAACCTCCGAGTTTTCTGCTGGAGAAATTTAACAAGCACAAATTTTCCAAAAATTAATAAAATAATAAAACTCTTATATAATTATTAATTTATTCTTAAATTACAATTAATTGCTCCATAATTTTTTCATATCATTATTAATAATTATATAATTATCAACTAGAATTATTTTTTCTTAACAAATAAAAAATGCAGATGTGCTATTCAAAAGAAGGATCGGTGGCTCAAATCTGTAGAAAGACCGAGGATCCTCATGAGCAAAACACATCTGCGCATATGTGCTTTGTTTCATCAGAATCTGAGGGCTCATCACTATCCCAAATCCTGGAATTCGTGTAGATATGCTACAATTTCTGCAGATGTATTGTTTCTCCATCAGGAATTCTCGAAAAACGATGTAGATCTGCTAATTGAGACCTAATTATCTCGAAATTCAATTACAATTTTCAATGACGGTTAGCGTAATTAATTTCGTCTTTTCATTTTGAATCCAACCATATGAAAAACTCTTTTTTGATAAAAGTGCAGTTGTACAGTTTCTTCATCAGGACGGCAGATTACTATTCGGTCTATAATTTCTTTCATTCGATCCATTTTACTTCACCACACGATAATTTTATTTCTATTTGCTATAAATAAATAGAATTAACCACTTTGAATCCTATTAAAGTTGTGTTCTCAAATCTTCAAAATTATTGCCTTCCCAATTTGGGGCCGTTTAAAAACTACGGCGTCACGCTATTTTGAACACTTTTTCCATCCCTCTTCTTCGTCACAGATGATCCACACAAAACTTGGACCCCCCCAGTGAGTCGCATCAAATACAAACACCCAACCCCACCCTTTTTTAAGCCAAATTTTTGTCTTCGATTTCTTTTGATAAACGCCTACAATAAAACACATCAGACGATTTTTCACGAAAATAGGGGAATAAATTCTTTCTAATAAAATGTATGTTTTGAGATTTGAAGTCGAAATATACTGAATTTTCAACGAAAAAGTTAAATTTTCGATCAAAAAATATTAATTTCTTAACAAAAGATATGAATTTTTAACGAAAGAGTTGAGTTTTCAAGATGAAAACTCGATTTTATTAACTGTTGACTTCTAAACCCGCAAAGATGAACTTTCAACCAAAAAGATGGGTTTTTTTAACAAAATAGTTAAGTTTTCAACAAACGAACAAATTAACTTTAGACCAGAAAGCTGCATTTACAACAAAATAGTTTGGATTTCAAGTAAAATAGACGAAGTTCCAACCAAATAGTTGGATTTTCTATCTACGAAGAAGAATTTTCAACAAAATTGACTCAATTTTCAACTTGCGAAGAAGAATTCTTAAACAAATGGTCGAATTTTTAAAGCAAGAAGGTTAAGCTTCAACTAAAAACAGTTGCATTTTCAACCAAATGTTGGAATTGTCAAGCCAAACAGGCGAATTTTCTATCCAAAGAGACGAATATTCAACAAAACAATTACATAATAACAAAATAATCAGATTTCCAATTAAATAGTTGAGTTTTAATTCAAAATTATGAATCTTGAAAAAAAGGATTTTTAGCAAATAAGTTCAACTTTTAAGCAAGTAGTTGAATTTCAAATAAAAGAGGATTAATTATTCACGGAAAAATATGATAATAAATTTAATGATAGATTTAATGCTTTCACGATGATTCATTATAATAAATTTAAAGCTTTTTCGGGTTCCAATCGTGTGCAAAACTACGAATCTTGCCGACGTTTCTTGAACTTTGCAGTTCACTTCTTCAGGGCTCACCTGGAACTGAAGTTTCAGGTTACGTTGTTCTTATGTATATTCTCTACGATGTCTGTGATTGGCCAGAGCGCTCCACCGTGGGGACTGGTCAAACTTGATTGGCCAATCAAGTTTTTTTTAAACCCGGAATAACGGACAGCCAAATCGGATTGGTATTATATCCATTGTCCCTATTGATATTATCAGGGTGTTTTAAGGTTTCGATTGCTTCTCTTTTTTTTTGAAAAATATTGAATGTTTTTGCGATGACGGTTGTTTTGTCAAATAAGAATAATGCTTTGTCCTGTTTCGATATGATGCTCAGCTAGTGCTGATTGCGTGAAATGTTTTAGCCTGACTTTACTCTCATGTTCCTTTACACGTTGGCTCCCAGAGCTCCCGGTTTCTCCAATATAGACTTTTTCTTTTTATCTCTAGGGTTGTTTAGAAGTCCCCCTATTTTCGCAGGTGGTTTAAATATGGTGTGGATGTTGTGTTTGTTGAGAATTTTGCCTATTTGTTCTGTGATACCTTGAGTTTAGGGTAGATTGTTCCCAACGGTAGGGCCTCTGGCCAATCACAGACATCGTAGAGAATATACATAAGAACAACATAACCTGAAACTTCAGTTTCAGGTCAGCCCTGAAGAAGTGAACTGCAATGTTCACGAAACGTCGGCAAGATTCGTTTGAATTGAAACCCGAAAAACTTCCCTTAAATTTATCAAAAATATAATAGTTGATATTTTAACCAAGGAAATATTTTAATTTTGAATCCAAAACAGTTGAATTTAACCAAAAAAATGAATTCACAACGAAAAATGTACTAGTTGATGTAAAAAAGATTTTAATGTAAAATCAGAAACAGTTAAATTGCACCGAAAAATACGAATTTGCGGCAAAATAGTTGAATCCTCATACCAAACAGATAAATTTTTAACCAAGCACTTGCATTTTCCACAACAACAAAAACCAAACCTCTACCAAAATAAATGAACTTTTAATTCTTTTTTAAAGGAATAAAGAAGGCGATAGGTGAGAGAATGTGAAGTCATTTTTTTCAAGCATTTCAAAACATTGTTATTCACATTTATATTTTCCATGCGTGATGTCACATTATGCGTCACCCCCCACCCCATGGGAGTGTGAAATAATTTTTTAATGGCCCTTCCGAAGTTTATCTATATTTCTCTAATTGAAACAGCAAAAAATGTAGGTGCAGCAGTAAGGATTTTCACTGATTAAAAATGAAATATCAATGATTGGCAGGGACATTTTCACTGAAGTTAGTCAGTGAATTCTGATTTGTAGTGATTAATTTCAGTCAATACTCTGTGATATTTCACTATTAACCAGTGGAAAACCCGCGAGTATATAAGCTGAGACACATTCAATTCCAGGTTCCTGTTACCGATATTTAGCGACATTGAGATCACTCGTGGGTTTGTGTCTGTGCTAAAAATAGAAACTTCTAGATAGAGGCAATTATTGTGGCCTACAGACAATAAATTCCTCTTTCATTCAGAGAGAAGTGGATCACCAAATAGAATTAAAATTGCTTTACACTGACAGATTATTGAATTTGACTGATTTTATAGTGACTTTCCCTGATTGAATAGCGAGTTTGATTGATTCAGTCGCTTTTTACTGAAAGGCCGTTCAAATCCTAATTAGCGTTATTTTGTACCCCCCCTAAAAAGAATTACATACAGTGCGTTACGTGCAAATGATGATTAATTAAATGATGAATATTTATATCTAGAATGGCGAGGTGTGATTACATAAGGTTTTTACAAGCCTTTTAAAAAAGTTATTTATTATGTAAATATTGTTTTTGTAGTTTCTATTTCATTTTATTTATAACAATACTAACTTCTAATGGCTTTTCTTTTGAAAAATGGTTATTCAACAACAACAGTTTATATAACATCAATAAACTGGCCCAGTTTGACCTACATTTTCTTCCTTATTTGTGTCGAACCAGCAACTTTGAACTAATACCAAAACTAGAAAATGTGTGTGAAATTTAAAAACGTAATTAGAACGTCCTACAAATGTTCTTCGGGCATAAAAGTCAAAAGACGTTATTTGAACGTTCCAAAAACCGTCCTAAGGCAGGCCAAATAATATTGTGTTTCTAATTTTCTTTTAAAAAAAATGTAACAAACAGAGACATTAAGCCATAGACTTTGATATTTCTTCTTTTGAGTTCGGATTTTAATGCCGTTCTCAGAAAATAGGTTTCTGGGTCAACCCTCAAAAGTTCTGAAAACGTTTCGTGTTCCAGATACACTGAGAAACCCTTGTTTGTATTTCTTGTTAAAAATCACACTAGATTTCACTATCTGAACTTTGCAATGAGAGGCAAAAAGCAAATTTTAATAATATTTACTAACCTCAATAGTAACTCGTAGCTGCTTAAAGAATTATAAAATATATTGGAATAAAAGTTAAAACAATTGCATTTATTGTAAAAGACATTTGAAGTATTTATTAAACTCTGTAGTAAAACTGCAAGTCTGCACTATTTACTAATTTTGGTAGGAGAAAATAGTAAATTTGTTGGATTAATATCTGTAGAAGATAACAGTATTTACAAAGTGCTGTAGTAAAATGATGCGCAGGGACCGTGCGCACCGAATTACTAACTGGTTAGCAAAATCTGCTACAGTGGGAATAGTAAAAAAAATAAATACGTGTTGCTAACTTTCACACAAGCCTACCTACACACATGTTCTACATTTAACGCATAATTCACATTTATTTAAATTAAGAATTGACAAAATTAGAAATTACATATATGTATGTATTCTTAAAAGATAGTATTTTATATTATAAAGCTGAAACAGAAAAATCGGGTTAGAAGAAAACGAAGGCTGGCGGGAATCGAACACGCGTCTCCGGGACAGCAGTCGGGCGATGATCCATCTACCTATAAGACGTTGTGGGACTCAGAATATTAACTTTCATATGACCTAAATGATAAAAAGTTTATTGGTTCTAATTCATTTAATCCTTAATTGATTAATATTCATGATATTTTTATAATTTTAAACAACAAAATTTTTAATGTTATTAAAATAAGTAAATATTTTTTTTTAAATTATGTTTTTTTGCGGATTTTGCATTGAAACATAAATTAGATGTCATTTTCGCAACCTAAAAATATGATCGGCGATCGACAAACGTCAGATGCACTCGGCCGCGCTCGGTCCAAGGCTCGATACTTTCTGCTAAATCAGTTAGTAATATTTAGGACCAAATTTAATAATTGGTATTAACCTTTGTTACAAAAAGTAGGAAATGTCCATAATTCACATCGTGTTCCTACAGACAATAGTAATTTCTTCTACATATTTAGTATATTATGTTATTTAAAATACTTATTACTTTTATTTTTTTTTGTACAATTTATTAATTTCTCTACTAATTTTTCCTACATCGGATTTTACTACAGAGAATAGTAAGGATTGCTATTACCAAATAGGAAATCTTCTTATAAAAATAGTATAACTTATTATTTATGTATTAAAATGTCAAAATTTAAGCATTTTGCCTCCAATTGCTATCCGTTTTAGTAATTTTTCTAACCTAAAGTTTCTCAGTGTACGACCTTAAAACGTCTTTGGAACAGGGTATGTTTAAAGAACATTATTTGGACTGACTTAGGATATTTTTGGGCTGTTCCAATTAGGTTTTTTAACGTTTGCGCCTACTGGGAAAATGTTGCCACAAAACCACGAATTCCCTCTTAAGATATTTGAGGGATTGCGGAATTACTTATTGATGCAATGTCAATATATCTTTTTAGAAATTCTATTGATAGATAATTCAACATTTGTCCACTTTATTCCCGTTTCTAATCGTCTGACGTGTTACCGTGTCAAGTCGATAACTCTCGAAAGAATTGATCGATTCGATTGTCCTCTGGTATACTCTTTTAGTCACCTAAACTGAAGGTCAAGTTCGGTAGCCAGCCATTTTGGATAAAAATTCAAAAAGTGAGAGCATTTTGAAAATTTATTAGACCATTTTTTTCAAAATTTGAAAATTATATGTACGGCTGTTCATAGTACTCGGAAATTCGAACAATTTATTTCCATGACATTTTCCGATAAAATGAAAATGTTCAGAGTTACAGCATTTTCAAAATCCAAAAAAAGAAACGAAAATTAACATTTTCAGCCAAACAACGCACGATACGAAAAAAAGTCTGGAGAAGAAAAATATTTATTTTTGCACGTCCTATAAGATTATCATAACTACTTTTTGGTTATTGGCTCGTCATTTAGAGGTAGGCCGGGAATCGGCAGATCGGACCATGGAAACACCTATCTAATAAAATGCTGCTGAGGGCTGGTGACCTTCTCAGCATAAAACGTCAACCAATTGTGACTCTGTCGGTTAACCATTCCTTGCCCCCCCCCCCCCCCACCCGTAATCTTGAGGTAAGAGAACTACGGGAAACTATGCACGTAAGAAAAATAGATATTTTATGTGTACCTGAGACGAAGAAAAAGGGTTGCGAAAGTAGAAACATAGAAAATGGTGTGTTGAAAGGTGGTTTTGAAATATGGTCAGGAGTAGATAGCGAATCACATTTTAGTCACGAGGTTGGTTAGATTATGAATGAAGAAGCAAGACAACATCTCAAAGATCAAGGATGTATCGCCCAGATTGCCGTGGGTTAGAATGAAGGTAGGAATCAGAAGATTGTTCAACATAGCGCGCTACGCCCCAGTTGATAGTGATTAGAGAGATGTCAAAGACGCCTTCTGGGTCACTTTAAATGATACAATAAATACTTTCGATCATGGAGAAATAATCATTCTGCTAGGAGGTATGAACGGATGGGTCGGCGTCCAACGTCAGGGTAGAGATACAGAAAGGGTGCTAAGTAATTCTGGGGATCCAACATGAAAAAATTGTAACAGGGAAAAATTAGTTAGCTTCTGCTTAGAAAAGGGCCTATTTATTACAAATACTTGGTTTATACATTGAATGATCCACATGTACACCTGGCGTAAAGAAAATAGCCACAGTATAATTGACTTTGTTATTGTGGATGAAAGACTAAGAGAACTAATCAAAGATACAAGAGTCATGAGGGGCTCTGAATGCAATGCTGACCATAACCTTCTAGTCTTTAAAATAAACTCAGGGCGGGGATGGAGAAGAAAGAAAACCAAACAAACGAAACAAAAGCGAAGCAAGATTCAAAATTTACAGAAACCAGAAGTGCGGATAGATTTTTAGAATAAGTTAAACGAACGCATAGATAGGGCAACTTGAGAAGCGCTTATAAGCAATAAAGATATAGAGTGCGCATGCACTATGCTACGGGATATCATTGTTAACACTGCGAAAATTATCGTGAATAAAGCAAAAATCATAATGTTTGAAGGAAAAGGTGATAAGACAATTTGCAACATAGTCCTAAGTGATGAGAAATTAGAACAAGTTGATAAGTATATATATACAGCGTGTCCCAGTACTCAAAAAACATATTTGTATTTTTGAATTCTAACAAAAAAATGGCGTCGAAAATAATTATAAAAAAATGGTTTCAAAGTTAATAATTACCGAGTTATTAACAATTAAAGATTAACCAATCAGAAGCACGTGTTAGAAAGTCGACAGTCCATGTGCCATCGACAAGAATGTGTGCATAAACAAGTTCATTTCGTATAATTTCTCCTCCGTTCGCTTTTGCAGTGGGTTGTGACTCTCTGGTGCAACTTCACACGTCAACGAGATACAAAAATGGAAAAAAATATTTTCTACAATCAACCAAATTCGGCAGCATTCTCATGAATTCAGTAGAATTCTCTTGAATTATGTAAAATTCTCTTAAATTCAGTTGCATTCTTTTAAGTTCGGCAGAACTCTCTTTAATTCAGAAGAATTCTCTAATGTTCGGCAGAATTCTGTTGAGATCAACAGCATTCTCTTGAATAATGTAGAATTCTCCTGACTTCAGTAGAATCTTCTTGAATTTATCATAATTCTCCAGAATTCTGTAAAAATATCTCGTTAATTCAGTAGAATTTTCTTCAATTATGTAGCATTCTCTTGAATTGTGAATAATTCTTTTAGATTCTGTAGAATTCTCCTAGGTTTGGTAGAATTCTCTTGAATTTAGTCAAATTATCTTGTTTTTTTCTTTTAAATTTAGCAAAATATTCTTGAAATCAGCAACATTTTTTTTCATTCAAAACAATTCTCTAGAGTTAGGCAGAATCCCCTTGAATTAATCATAGATCTTCGGAATTCTGTATAAATCTCTCGTCAATACCGTAGAATTCTCTTTATTTATGCATTCTCTTAAAATCTGTATAATTCTCTTGAAGTCCGTAGGATTCTCCTTAATTCAGTAGAATTTTCTTACGTTTGGCAGAATTCTCTTGAATTTAGCAGAATTCTCTTGAGTTCAACAGAATTCTGGTGCAATCTGTAGAATTATCTTGAACTGAGTAGCACTCTCTTGGTTTTCGTAAAATTATCCTAAATTCTGTAAAAGACTCTTGTATTCTGTAGAATTATCTTAAATTCTGTAGAATCCTCTTAAATTCTGTAAAATTCCCTTGAACACTTTTGCACTCAGTACAAAATTTTAAAAAACTTCTAAATTCATTAGAATAAGCTTTGATTTATTTTGAATTCATTAGTCCTTCCAATTTTCATTGTTTTGAACGTTACAAGAAATATCAATGAAATTCCATTGAAAAAATGTGACACGCCATAGTCATAATTAAATGCTTGATGATTTCAGATCACGCATTTTACAAAAAGTACCAATTCACTTTTGCTGGGTGCATTTCAAAGGGCAAATATAAGCCCGCAAAGTCCCTCTGATGACGCACATCGTTTTTAAGGCATTTGAATATTATTTTATTGATCGGAATATCTACTCAAGTGTTGGATAAGTGTGTGAGGTGATTATTTTAAATTTTCTATTATTTAGCAGCTCAAGTTGGAGGAAGCTCAGACGGGGTTCGATGTAAATACTAGGGGTGGCTTTCTCAGGCTGTATAATATTATTGTAGGAATCAAGATATCTGCTAGAGCCTTAGAAAGGTGTTTGAAGTAACAATTTTCAATTTAAAATTATTTTTGCTGCTTCAGTTAATTTCAACTTAGACGGCGTTTGTTAAATGTACTTGGGGTGGTTTTTTGGGCTGCCTAATCTTATTTCAGGGACGAAGATAGCAACAAAGGTCTTGGGAAAGTGTATGCGGTTACTATTTTTAATTTGAAATTTTTTTTGCTGCTCAAGTCGAAGGTAACTGAGGCGGGGTTTGTTAAATATACTAGGAGTCATTTTTTTGAGTTGCTAAATATTATAGTAGGGATGGAAATACCTGGAAAAAATTGGGAAAGTGTGTAGGGTGATTACTTTAAATATCACATTTGTAACTTTTTGACAGTTTTAGTTCAAGAAAGCTGAGATTGGATTCGTCAAATGTACTAGGGGTGGTTTTTTGAGTCTGTGTAATAGTATTTTAGGTATCGCGATATCGGCTAGAGTCTTGACAGGTGTTTGGGTTGAACTATTTATAATTTGAATATGTTTTGCCTGCTTTAGTTGAAAGCAGTTCAGACTATTTCGTTTAACGTTAGAGGGGTGGTTTTTTGAAGCTGTATTGTATGCTTTTGTACAGAAAGTTGAGACTGGATACGTTACATGTACTATAGATGGTTTTTGGGAATGTGTAATATTATTGTAGGAATGGGGATATCTACGAGAGTCTCGGGAAGGTGTCTTAGATGACAAGTTTCAATTTGAAATGTTTTTGGCTGCTTTACTCGAACTCAATTAAGATGAGGTTCGTTGAATATACTAGGGGTGTTTTTCTGGGGTGTGTTATATTATTTTATTGATGAGAATATCGACTAGAGTCTTCTGAGAGTGACGGATGTAACTATCTTTAATTTTTAATTATTTTGGCTGCTTTTGTTGAAGGCAGCTGAAACGGGGTTTTTAAATGTACTAGGGATGTTCTTTCGAGCCTGTATAATATTATTATTAGAATAGCGATATGGAATAGAGTCTTGAAAAGGTGTCTCAAGTGACTATGTTTAATTAAAAATTTTTTGCCTGCTTTGTTTGAAAGTCAACGGCGATACCACGCTGAAAACACCAGTTCCCGTTAGATCACTGAAGTTAAGCAGTGTTGGGCGGGGTTAGTACTTGGATGGGTGACCGTTCGGGGAATACTGCGTGTTGTTGACCCGTCGTGGGTGTGGTGGACCCACACGGTAGTATTTATCCACCTAGAAACACTACCCGAATCGGGTAGTGAGGCAATGAACTTTCGAGTTCGAAATGCTAATCAATTTTTTTTTTTTTTTTTTTTGAAAGTAACTGAGATGGGTTTCGTTAATATACAAGGGATGGCTTTCTTGGGGTTGTTGAATAATATTTTAGGGTTTGAAATATCTAATAAAGTCTTGAGACAGAGTGTGGAGTGATTATTTAGAAATAAAATGTTTTTTGGCTACTTTAGCCGAAGTCAATTGCGACTGGGTTCGCTAAATGTACTAGGGGTAGCTTTGTAAGGCTGTGTAATATCATTGTAGGAATAGAGATATCTAATAAGAGTCTTGAGAAAGTCCCTGGGGTGACTATTTTTAATTTGAAACTCTTTTGGCTGCTTCAATTAAGTGCAGCTGAGACGGGATTCGTTAAATGTACTAGGGGTGGTTTTTTGAGGCTGTATAATGTAGAAATGGCAATATCTTCCAGACTCTGAGAAGGGTTTTTTAGGTGACTATTTTTAATTTGAAATTTTTTTGACTGCCTCTGTTAAAGCCAGCTGAGAAGCGATTCGTTATATGTAGTAGGGGTGGTTTTTTTGAGTCTGTGTAATAATATTGTACGGGCGGGGATATCTATGAGAGTCTTGGATAAGTGTGTGGGGTGATTATTTTAAATTTTGAATTTTTTGGCAGTCTAAGTTGAAGGCAGCTGAGATCGGGTTCGTTCAATGCAATGTGTGTGGTTTGTTGGGAATGTCTAATATTATTGTAAGGATATCGATACACACTAATGTCTTGGGAAGGTTGTGGTATCTATTTTTAGTTTAACATTTTTTAGCTGTTTTTGTAAGCCCCGAAAAAATAATTAACTTTGGGCTTACAGTTTTTTCAAATATCTATATTTTTATTTAAGGGTTCATGTTAAATTCATGGCTTGTTTTCGAAACGTTAATGTGGTTGGTCTTGGTAATCTATAACGTAGTTTAGAGCTATGGCTCACGTTTTTTCTTGTACTTACTCCCTCAGGCTTTTTTAGGATTGATTTCGTAAAATAAATGTAAAGTGTTTGGGAAACACACAAAAATAGGTCAAAATTCTAATATGATTATGTTTATGGTGAGCGCAATTTATCTTCACCATTTTTCTTCATAGTAAATATTAAATTTAAACAAAATAACCCATGACACATTTCAAATGGAGTATCAAAGAATATGTGAGAATTGAAGCGGGTCAAAATAATCGATTGGCCCTTCGTAGCAAGCAGTTTCATGCTTGGGGTCACAGGGGGCCTGTGTGCCCTGCTTTATGCCCTATGTGCCAGCTATGTTACATCCAGATAGGTGTAAGGACATCGTCAGAGGGATTTCACTGGAATGAACAATCATTTAATCATGACTCTGGTGGATCGTATTTTTTATTGGAACTTTATCGACATTTCTTGTGAGCTTCACGAAAAAAATGGGAAGGACGAATGAATTCGAAATAAATCAAAGCTTATTCTAATGAATTTAGAGGTTTTTTAAAATTTGTACTGAGTGCAAAAGTGTTCAAGGGAATTTTACAAAATTTAAAAGGGTTCTTCAGAATTCAAGATAATTCTACAGAATACAAGAGTCTTTCACATAATTTAAGATAATTTTATGGAAATCAAGAGAGTTCTACTCAATTCCAGATAATTCTACAGATTGCACGAGAATTCTGTTGAACGCAAGAGAATTCTACTAAATTCAAGAGAATTCTGCCAAACGTAAGAGAATTCTACTGAATTGAGGGGAATTCTACCGACTTCAAGAGAATTATGCAGATTTTAAGAGAATGCATAAATAAAGAAAATTCTACGGTATTCACGAGATTTTTATACAAAATTCCGAAGATCTATGATTAATTCAAGGGAATTCTACCAAACTCTAGAGAATTCTTTTAAATTCGAAAGAATTTTGCTGATTTCAATAATATTCTGCTGAATTTGAAAGAAAACAGGATAATTTGTATGCCAGGACAGAAAAGTGTGGCGACAAATAGTTTATAAAAAGAATGTGAGTAGAGTGTATGAAGCCTGAACCAGAAGACCTTGGATACTAATAAGCCTAAGTGGGGGACCGCACACATAACAATTTTGTGAGGCTATTCTCTTGGGGTGGTCACTAGAGAGATTGATCAGCCACCTGGGTCGGAGCAGTGTTGCGGGACGAACGTGTTACTTAAATAAATAATATAAAAATTCTAGATCAGTCTAAAAAATCGATACCTCCTTCCCCACATTACTATTTTCCAACCGAGCGAATCACGCCTACCCTGAAAGGGAAATGGCTTAATGGTATAATAATAATTACTGTTCACGGTACTTGAAAATTCGAACCATTTATTCTATGTTTACATTCTCATCCAGAGAAGGTATTAGATTTGTGTAAAATTTGACCCCCCC
>CAKNXH010060164.1:218303-234308 GCA_932178445.1 Andricus quercusramuli
CCCCCCCCCCCCCCCCCCCGATTTTCGTAAAATGTCCATTTTTCAATAATCATTCAAAAATTAAAAAAAAAATTACGCTGAAGTGAAGGAACTTCCTTCTTTATTTTAAAGCAAATAAAAATTTAGTCATTTTTATCGATGAACAGAAACGAGCGTGGAGCGCGAGGTTTACATGATTTTTAAACTAAATATCGAGCGTGATGCGCGAGTGTCTTGATGAGAATGTGTTCCTTAAGGTCGATAGAACCTTAAGTAGATTAGTTCCTCTTTCTATGTAAAACGTACCTAATTAAACCAAAAGCAGGTCATAACGATGAAGCTAACTAAGAGAGCATTAGCCCGCGAAGCGCGCAATAGTGAGCACACGGAGTGCGAAAACCGAGAGGGACCGAGCTTAAAGCGTCAGGCAAATGTGTCCGAGCGCGTAGCGCGAGATGAATATATTATCGAACGCGAAGCGCGAGATCCATCAGGTGCGCGCCCTAGGTGCACTCAAACTTGCTATCCGCGCGCGAAGCGCGCGATGAGAATGTACCCACCAAGCGGGCAGATTTTTTTCCTTGTAAATATGACCGAGTGCGGAGCGAATTTACAAACGAAAAGAATCGCTTGCCCTTACGTATGTTTCAACATTGTGCAATAGCTCGGACTCTGATCGGAAATCCAAGGGAAAAGTCCCGGCTAGATTCGGCTATACACTAGCGAGATTGTTCGGGTAAGTTCGGGACAGGCGTTGAACACACAGTGTCCCTTACGTATATTTTGTTGTTATATTTTAAGGCCGTGCTCAAGCTCTCAGGTAAAAGCATCCTCCACAAGTGACTTTGTGTTCTGCGCAGGGACAGGAGATTTAGGGGGGGGGGGGGAGATCTGGGATGAAGAAAGCGAAACTTTCCGAAGAAATTCCAAGCACAGGGAGATAGATCAGGAGGGTAAAACTCTTTTGAACCTGTTAGGAGAAGAGGGGTGGTTTATCTGTAATGGAAATGTAAAGGGAGATGAAGAAGGGGAACTGACTTTTATAGGTAAACGGGAGACAGTGATAGATTATATCCTAGCAGAAGAAAGAATAAGGAAGAGAATGGATAAAGTGGAAGTAGGTAATGAAATAGGCTCAGAACACTTTCCGCTAATAGTGACATTGAAATGTTCAGGATGGAAGCGACATAGCGAAACAAGGGAAAGAACTGGCGAAAGGAAAGTAAAAATGGGTAGATGGGGGGAGGATAAATTGAGAGAATTTAAAGAAAGAATGGAGAGCGAGGAGATTAGAGGAATGGAAGCGGAAGACGTGGACGCGCGCCTTGAAAAGCTAAAAGAACTAACAGAGAGGATAAAAGAAGCGATAAGGCCAAGAGAAGAGGAGGAGGGAATGAAGAGGGGATGGTGGGACGCAGAATGCAAGGAGAGTAAAGATAGAATGGAGGAAAATGTAAAAAAGTGGAGAAAAGGGGAGATAGGGAAACAGGAATTTAATAGGAGAAAGAGAGAACATGAAAGATTGTTAACTGTTAACAGGCAGTTAGAGAAAAGTAGGTATATGGAAGAGGTGGAAAAATCAATCAGGGAAGGGAGGGAATGGGAGGTGATCAATAGGGAACGAGGAGGAAGAAAGGGCATCAATGAGGAAATCGAAATGGATGAGTGGACCGCGTACTTTAAGCGACTGTTGGGAGGAGTGGAAAATAAGGTGTTAGGTGAAAAGAGGAAGCTAATAGAAGGGGAAGATGATAGCGATGACGGGATAAGTATGGAGAAAGTCAATAGAGCGATAGGGAGGCTTAAAAGAAACAAGGCAACAGGTGAGGACGATATTGAGAACGAAGCTTTGAGGTTTGGTGGAGAAGGGGTGAGAAAGGAAATATGGGAGGTATGCAAAAAGGTGTGGAGAGGAGAGGGATGGCCTAAGGAATGGAGGACAGGGTTGGTGGTACCGATAATTAAGAAAGGAGAGGGCAAGAAGGTGGTGGAGTATAGGGGAATCACACTTATGTCGGTGGGTTACAAAATATATACGGAGATTCTCAGAAAGAGATTGGAAAAGAGATTGGAAAGGGAGGTGGAAGAGAAGGGGATCATTCCACACAATCAGATGGGCTTCAGGAAAGGTATGGGAACAGTAGACAACATCTACGTACTGAATTATCTATAAATAGGAACTTAGGGGGGAAGAAAGGGAAGTTAGTGGCCTTATTCGTAGACTTTAAAGCGGCTTTTGACACGGTAAACAGGAAGGTATTATGGAAGGTTATGAAAGAGAGGGGGTTGGACGAACACTTGGTCGAGAGGATAAAGGAGATATTCGAAGAGACTAAGATAAGGGCGAGGATTGGGAAACAAAAAGGGGAGACTTTTTGGAGTGGAAGAGGGCTCAGGCAAGGATGCCCACTGAGCCCACTACTATTCAATCTCTTGTTGGCAGATCTGGAGGAGAAACTGGAGAAAAAAGGAAAAGGGGGAACGATAGTGGGAAATAGCAAGGTATATTCCTTAGCGTATGCAGACGATATAGTATTATTAGCGGAGGACGAGAGAGGGATGAGTCTCATAATGAGAGTATTTGAGGAGTATGTGAGAATTCAAGACTTAACGGTAAATGTAAATAAGACGAAAATGATGATTTTCAGGAAGAGAAGGACAAAGGAAGATTATGAATGGAAGATGTACGGGAAGAAAATAGAACAGGTTGAGGAATTTAGTTACCTAGGCTTCTGGTTTCAGTCGAAAGGAGGGGTTGAGCTAGAGGTGAGGAGAAGGATAGAATGTGCAACTAAAGTAATGGGTCAGGTGTGGGGTATAGGGAAGAGAAGATTTAAAGATGACTGGAAGATGAGGCTGTGGATGTTGATGCGTTGGTGTGGTCAGTCCTAAGTTACGGAGTGGAGATCTGGGGATGGAAGGAGCACAAGAGGGTAGAAAGTATGCAAGAGAGATTCTTGAGATGGGTAATGGGAGTGAGCTGGAGCTGTCCAGGATATATGTTGAGGGAGGAATTAAGTAGAGGTAAAATGGTTATTAGACAGATGAAGAGAGCATGGAACTTTGAGGAGAAACTAAAGAGGGGGAAGGGAAGCAGGATAGCACAAGCTTGTCTACGGGAAGTAGTAAACAAAGAGACTAGGGGTAACACAGAAGGATCAAGGTGGGAGAAAGAGAGACAACAGAGGAGGAGAGAGTGCGATATAAGAGCAGATGTCAGAGTATGGCAAGAGTTAGAGAATGAACTGATAATAAGGAAGGGGGAGGAAAGATGGAAAAAAATCGTGGAATCTAAGTATAACAGATGGTATAAGGTAGTGAAGGCTGAAGGAGAACCAGAATATTTAGGAAAGATTGAGAAGGAGAGTAAATGGAACCACGTTATACGATTTAAGATGGGAGAAGGAATGAGAGAGTGTAGGTACTGGATGGATGAGGAGGAAAGAAGATGTAGAGTCTGTTATTACGAGATAGAATCATGGGGGCATGTTTTAGAGAGATGTACAGGGGATGAAACAGGCGGTGAGAGTGTGGTGGACAGGATAAAGTGGATCTTGGATGGAAGTGGACAAGGGGCAAGCTGGATGATGAGACTGGGAGAAATGAGAGAAAGTAAGAGGCATGTAGTAGGGGAAGGCCAAGCGATCACTCCTATAAAAGGAAATTAAAGTAAAGTAAATAAAAAAAAACGTTAAAAATCATGTGAACGCAAATGGTAAGAGGAAACGGAAGCCCAGGAAACTCAATAGTCAGCAAATCTCGAGAGCAATTTTAAGACAAAGCGTTAGCATATAATTTAATATAAGTAGAACACTAGTCTATGGATATTAAGTATTATTAAGGTAGTATAAGTGGTTTTGTAACGTACTGTAAAGGGAGCGGAGGCCCTCAAACCCGTAAAAGGGAAAAAATAAATACATACATACATACTTTGTGTTCTGTTTGCCTTGTATTTTTGACTTTCCGTGACTAGTAAAAATTCGCAAGTCCATTTTCTAATAGAAATTATTCAAAAAATCAATTTTTTATTGCAAAATATGAAAGAGCATATTATTTTTACCCAAATAGTTTATCTAGATTCTTGGAAATTTTATTCGATATTAGAGTTTTTTGGGCAAAGAGTTTTTCTCGATATTCTCAGTTCGATTAAGATTGGACTTGTGTATCTTTTTTGTTTGTACGGCAGTGCAGGTCCGCTTAGCCGCTCGAAAAATAGAGATGTTACAGTCAATCCGCAAGAAGTAGAACATGTTCATTTTGTGCTGGCACCATAAAAAATAATTTACTGATTCCGACTTTCATTCTAACCCACAACAATCTGGAAAATACAAATCCATGCCTCTTGATATGTTGTCTTGCTCTCTCATTCATAATCGGACCGACTCCTTGACTACCACGTGATTCACTATCTACTCCTGACCATAGTTCGATTCCGTTCTTTAACTCCCCATTTTCTACCACTCGTATGTCACAACCCTTCAAAAAGGCATTAAACCAACTTGCCGAAAGGAAGAAAGTGGCTCTTATATGGGTCCCCGGTCACACAGGGATCAAGGGCAACGAAAAGGCGGACCAGTTGGCAAAACGTGGTGCAGCGAGTGAATACATAGGACCGGAACCGGTACTGGGAACAGCGTCTTTCTGTGTCGGAATGGCCATTAACAACTAGATCAGAACAAAACACCGGGAATACTGGGAACATACCCAGGGTTGCCGTCAGGCTACAGCCATCCTGGGGTACACCTATAGGATGGACAGAGCTAGGGAAATCCTGGGTTTACCCATGAAAGACATAAGGACAGTGGTATGGACCCTAACAGGGCACAACAACTTGAACTACCATATGCACAAAATGGGGTATAGCCCTACGACAGAGTGCAGGAAATGCGGCAGGGATGACGAAACATCCCTGCACGTATTATGCCAGTGCCGGGCATTAGTTAGGCTCAGAGAAAATCACAACGCGATCAGTGGTCGACATACTGGACTTCGTCAAGAGGTCTGGAGTCGACTGCTGAGGGTGAATAAGTAAGGGTGTGGCACAATAGGCTTTATACCTTGAGCACCAGGGGAGCTCTCCATGGGCTTTTCGCCCGTTTTATAACTATCTAACTAATGTCACATCCCTTTAGCTTTGTTTCAGGTACACATAAACTGTCTAGCTTTCTTACGCGCATATCCAGATAGCAATATGCGCGCATAGTGCGACGCACATGCGTCGCACGCGTGCGGATTTTGTCGCACGGCGTGCACGCAAGCGATGACGCAGATGCCTCCTCATATGCGTGACAGGTGCGTCGCACGTCGTGCGGATATCACGTCGTGCTGGTATAGTGCGAGTACATGTTGCAGGTTCTTGCGGACGGTATACATATGTACAATATTCAAATGTAGATTGTTGAATAAAAGGCAGGTAACAGGATGAACAAGAAAAGTTTCGTGCGAAAACATTTTGAAACAAAAATTTTGTTGCGGGAGGAATGGCAAAAAACAAAATATTCTTTATCTACCTTGTCTTGAATCTCTTCATAATTCCGAAAACTGCGCGTTCTTTACGATAATCGGGAGAGTGTATAGCAGGGAAATTTTTCAGTATGTTCAATGTATATTTTCTACTTATTTTGATTTTGAAAAGTGCAATCTACGGCGGTGTTTTGTTTACCGCACCAGAAATTGAGGTTATGTGTCACTATTTAATCAATATTTTCAGAATGTCACGTAACTCTAACTGGATTTATGTCAATTATGAAATAAAGTGTTGTCTTATTTGCTATACACGTTTGGATAAACATATAGCAATGTTTAAAAATCATTTCTCTCTTTTCACTTGAAAAAAATACATTGCAAGGCAAAATGATCCAATCGACACATTACAAAATATAAGTATTAAAATATGAAATGAAATATAAAATAAACTGAACACGAAAACCGTTTGCACTCCGAAATAAATTGTACGTACATATAAATTATGAAATATATATCCAAGTGTCCACGAACAAGAAGACTGCAAATTGTCAACATTCAATAACGAATCGATAAACGACCTATAGCCTAACCACCGCAACCGAAAGGAACACCATGTTGTATGGATGTTTCTTGCCACGTGATCAGGCGGTAACTTGGAACTGCTTTTATTTCAACCCTGATCCGTAAATATAGAATGAGCAGGGTAAAATGAATTAAGAACAATTTGTTTAAATACCCTGTAAAAAGGAGAGCATTAAATTGGATTACATGGCATTGAAAAAATTGTACAATTTAATGCCTATAAATCAACACAAATTCCGTTTTTGTCCGAACGTTGATTTAACGGCATTCGAATGCATTGATTGTATTCGATATATCCGGTCGGAAAAAGCATTAAATGGCATTCGACTTATTTGGTAATTCAACAGCACTGAACGGCATTGTTTCCATTCTATGCCTTCGATCGCTGAAGGCATTGCATGGCATTAAACTGATACGGTCATTCAAGTGCATTTAATGGCATTATATCAACGGCATCACAAAGAAGCCACTTTAATGCTATAATTTTTTTGTGTGATTCAAAATGATTCGAACGAAAACTGTCTAATTCCATGAAGCGCATTCGGACAAAAACGGAATTTGTTTGGATTTATAGGCATTAAAGTGTACGATTTTTTCAATGCCGTATAATCTACTTCAATGCTCTCCTTTTTACAGGGTAATGAAAATAACAAACACATAGTTGTCTAATATCGAACTTGCAAAAATTTGTTTCTTTTTAGTAATTTGCAAATTGTCGGTCCAATAAAAATACAAATATGTTTCTAAAATTAAAATTTATATTTCACATCTTTTTAATATTAGGAAAATGTTTGAAATTCTTAGTAGTTTCACAGTATTAATAATTCATATTATTTTTGTTCAATAATTCACCTATCACGATATGCGACTCATATGCCTCGCACATATGTGCCTGCACGAAGTGCGAGCGATAACGCTGCGTTTCGGCACGCATGGCGTGTCTCGCATGCAGTGCGAGTAACGTGCGTCGCACGCTTGCTATCTGGGTAGTTTCTCGTAATTCTCTTTCCTTAAGATAATTCACCTCTGAAGCATTTCAAATACCCAGTCTTTATTCAGCGCCTGAAACTTTACTTTTATCTTTGCCGGATGCATGCCTTTTGTCAACCAAAGTTTCAATCTATTTCGAGGCTACTCTATTATTCTTACTATGCATTGTCTAAAGTGTATGCCCGACTACCAACTTGATGCGAGAACTGTATTTTGCGAGTCAAAAGCATGTCCAAAATAATTAGCCAGTCGTCGTAAGGTGGAGATTTTAGTCATAACGTTGCGTCAGTTGCATCAAACCTCGGACAATGGTGGGAGAGTGTAGAGCTGTAGAGACAGAACTAGAAACAAAAGAATCATGCACTCAAAAAAATTCGGTTTGAACCAAACATAATTCTGGTTAATTCAACTAGAATGGAATGTTAAATATGCCCTTACTATAAATTCTGGTTAAAAGTATCAGAAGTTTCTGGTTGGCAATTTTCTGGTTAATGTTACCAGAAACTCGACTAAATTCAACCAGAATTTCTGATGAGGCTAACCAGAAATCTTTACTATACAGTTTTCTGGTATATTAGGAATACAACGTTCTGGTCAACATAACCAGATATTCTGGTAAGCTCAACCAGATATTCTACCCATCGGTACCCATCGATAATTATCGAGTATCGAATTTCGCATTTCGATTCTTTGTTACCTTCATGGACTCTTCCTAACCCCCTCTGAAATTACATTGACTGCATCCCAAAGAAAATAATCGAAGAAAATTTTCCGATAAGAAAGTGCAGGAACTATGTTCCGCTTCGCTAAAATTTCGTCTCTCTCTATAATCTATGTGTGGATATATTAATAAACGACGATAGATACAACACGCGAAGGAAAAGCAGCATATTGTTATAATGCATTTCTGTTTCTGAAACTATTCGTTGAGACTATTTGGTTTGGGATTTTACATAATATGCACTTAGATCACTTATTCAATACCAAAATTCTCGAACATTCACTTTATTTATTGTCGACAATGTTAATATTTTCTAGAATATTTTTCAAATACACCCAAAAAAGATATGCTTGGTTTGGAAGTATTCAAGTATCCCTGTACCACAGGTGTTTATACAGAGAACGCGCAGTTTTTTCTTATGACACAACTAAATTCACGGTGCACTAGTGGGAAAAGTACTCACTTCGACCACTGTGACGTCATCAGTTGAGAAATCGACAACTTCGTCGTCTCTGGACGACCTCCTCAGCCGCATTTCCATCGCGAGTCTAGGACAAAGTATTATGTCCTAGTGGGAGACGGCGATTCAACTCGATGCACAATATACTATTTCACATGCTAAAATTATGGAAATTTTTTATTTGGTTTTGTAATTTGGAATCAATAGTGCAGAAAATTGAGTGGATAAGTATTTCTTTTTCAGAAACTCAAAGACTAAATGAATTACAATACAATCTACAGTAAATACTGAACATTTTTTAAATTAAATATTTGATAAATCAAATTAATTATCATTAATTTATTAATGATTCATGTTATAATAATTTCATAAAGAAAATTTGATAAATTTTTGACCTGTTTTTTATATATTTTACTGAAACTGATGTTTTCAGTCCATTCAAATATTTCTTACACTGAGGTGTCGTGGAAGTTTACAAATTTTGCAGGTTAGTGAAAGCGACGATATAATTCACTACTTTATGCGACAGGCCTCCGGCTATGATAAGCTTCTTGTATAAAACTGAGCGTATTTAAACCCGGCTAAGTAACTAGAAATTGACTTAGAGACTCATTATCATAAAAAGAAATCAAAATTAAAATTCATAAACAAACTTCAGTTTTAAAAATTACATAGTTAAAATGTATTCTAAAATAAATTTTATATTAAACTATCATGTTTTTCAAAGTTTTCATTATGATTTTCTAAACATAAATTTGAATGATTCAAAGTATCTAATGAAGGGATGCTTTAAGAACGGTTCAAAATTTAAACTAATTGAATTAGCAGATTGAATGAAAATTAACTTTTTGTCTTAAGTATTTTTCTTGGGCGTGTTTTTGATTTCACCAAGCAATTTCAGAATTCTTACTAAATCCTAAAAATAAAAACTCGTCTTGACACATGCAATAAAATATAATGCGATATAATCCGGACCCCAATTGTGACAAGTGACACAACAGTAAAGCTCGCATCGAAACTGCTCACACGTGTATAGCCAAACTCAGAATTGCATGTTTTAGTTGTGTATGTGCATACCAACGTTTATTCAACTTGTATCGAAGTACTTTCACTTATTTGAACAGTACAAAAGTACCTGTACTTAGATTAAAGCAACTTTAATCAAATTAACTGACAATCAAATTTGCAATAACAATTAAATAAATATAAGCTATTTATTATTGTTCATTCATTATAAATAATACAATTAATGTTCTCAAATATTATAAAATGCTCAATTGTGTTACTTCATGAACAACATAACATGCCAATTAGTCCAGTTCCTCGATTTTGTCCACAATGGATCAGGAACGAGACTAACCTAAAGAATAGAGTATGAATAATTTTAAACAATATCTTATGACCCTAGAACCATCAGATGCAATATCTTCAACTTGGCCAATACAGGAAAGGATATTAAAAATTAGGTAGTTCATAAATGAAGACGTTCACTGATAATAAGAAGCAACTTATCTGTAAACTCTGTAAACTTTCGATAAAGTCCGAAATCTATCACTAGAATCAAGCAAGAAAAGTTAAATATTTTAATTATTTCAAAAATGGAGTATTTCCAAAAAACTTTCCACCAGTTTTGGCACTCGATCTAAAAAGTTTTCTAATACCAAAAGTAATCTCCACACCAAATTTCATGCTTTTGTCGTCATTAGAGCAAAATTTGCAATACTTCAGTGTACCGCGTGGAAAAATTGAGGCGTAAAAAGTTTGACAGAAAAAAGTAATTGTGTTCAGAGAAAACAGAGGAGAATTTTTATTACGAGCATGTTTCTCAACATTAGACAGTAAATTGCATTTAAACTTTAATTTTCATTCAAAGGAAGCAAAAGAAAAATACATTTGTAGCTACTCATTCGCAAAAAAATTGCAAAAAGTTCCAAAACGCTGGAAAAATCTTTTCAAAAAATCACATTATGGGAGAAAACCTTTTTCACAATATGCATTTGAACCTATTTTATTTTCTAAGCCATTAATCTCATTTTCGCCAAAAAGATTGTTTGTGCCTTTTCGAAGTGTCACCCATCAATTGTGATTATTTCCGTAAATAAAATATTATTTTCGCGATAAATAAGAATTTTTTAGCTGAATCATATATCTATGGCGTAAATTACAGAAATTTGTATATGACCTTTTTATATAATAAAAAAGTGAATAAAATCTGAATAAGGACTGATAGAATGAATAAAAAACTAAATTATTTAAATATTAATAAGTAAAAACTATGAAAGGTACAATTCTCTCCGATAAAGGAAAGTAAACAATGAAGATAGTTGGTATTTACGGCTCCCTGAAATTAAGTTATGTGCATTCTTGTATAATTAACGACCATACATGGACGACCTTGATAAAACCCGTCGCTGGAGTATTATGCTTCACACCTATTTTTAACAGCAAATAATGAAATTATTCTAATCATACGTCTCTACAATACCATTTTTTATTAATTTTACGAAGTAAGTAAGTAATAAATCAATACGAAGAATAAATCAGTAATGAATATAATAATGTACATGTGATTAATTATTATAATTTGATTTCATAATCTTATATCATTTATCGTCTCTGATTATAAAAAAATGTCATACGAACAATGATACAAATTCTGAGACCTTAAAAAGTTGTCGAACATATACATAAATATGTATACCAAATTCCATATTGTTGTACAGAGGTTCGGTTATACTGGGGTCGAAGAAGACGAGTATACATTCCCAATTTAGCTCTCTACTTGCAACAAGAAGAATGACTTTTATGGTTATTGAATTGAAGAGTAATAACAATGTAGCTACATTATTCAATCAAACCTGTCCTTTTGTCCCTATAGTATCTTTTCCGTGGAAGAAAACATTAATTTGAACAGTATTCCTAATACTTCTGTATAATTTATTGTTAATATGAAATTCTATATTACAATAGAAAATGAATGTACTGCCGAAAAGCGCATACCTCCGAATAATTTTAAACTCCATATACCTATGTATTTTGACGCGCTGATTACGAATATGATAGTGAAAGTAGACCAATTTTATTTTCATGGTGAAACCCACGGAAAACCCATAAAAGCCATGGTTTCTTAAATATAGCTCGGCAAATATAGAAAATTTCACAGAAGTGTTTAGACAAACGTTGTAGATCCAATCAAAAATATACATTTTTAATTATAAACACAATTCCTCTAGTATTGATAGCTTACTGAGAAAATCGGTATTAAAATTCAGTAAGTGCAACAGGCTTGAGTCCAGTAAGCATTAGGCCCTTTCTGTGACTGCTATAATGTTGGTCTAACCCCTACCCGTCTCCAACGTCTCGTGAAGGGGGGAAGGCACCCCCGTCACTGGTCACAGAAATGATGAAGGTCGAACCCCTAACATTTTCCAACGTCTTGTGAGGGGAAGGCCCCCTGTGACCCGTTACAAAAAAAATAAGGTCACACCCATAACCTTTTCCAATGTGTTTTAGCTCTTGACGTCAACTAGCAAGATGACCGATACCAAGGCCGATACTGCACTGACATGTTACACTTCATCAAATTTGTCACTAATTTTCTCGGAAAATATCACTTGCGGAAAAAAGTACGTGCCACAAGAAATTTGTATCTCGATGAGATCTACATTTTTTGTTCAAATCCTATTCTGAAATGTTGCGTATTGGCTGAGATAAACGCAAAAACCATGATTTTCATGGGTTTTTCATGGGTTTCACCTTCAAAATGGAATTCGCGGCAATTTTCAATATCATATTCTAATCAGGGTGTCGACCTACATAAGTGTAGTGATCATACCTCCGATATCATTGAAACTCGAGTCTAAAAAAAGCGGAGGTATATGCGCTTTCCGGAAGTTTAACACAGAAAAAACAGAAGTGAATTCTTGTTGCGGGTAATATTCAAGTACATAAAGTGGAATTTGTTCGCATTGAAACAAAACAAGATTCAATGGAGTTGACATGGTAACCATTTTCCATGTGGTGGGTAAATCTTAACACGTGAAGATACTTTTTTTTGCAGGTAAAGATTACTCTGAAATCGCTGTAAAGATTACATTCTGTTTTTTCTGTGAACCAAGACTGTTCCCTATTTCTTATATACACAGCACATAGTCTAATACACAGCGCTGTCAGAAAATAGACTCATATCAAATAGAGGTGTTGATATATAAAATATTATGGAATTACTATTATCGAAATGTCTGGTCATCACGAAATTCGGGGTGTGTAATCAAGTTCGTTTCATAAGCTTGGCTAGTCGTTCTGAACTTTCGGGACGACTAGTCCATCCCCTTTTTCAACTCCTCAAATTTTTCGGGACGACTAGTCCATCCCCTTTTTCAACTCCCCAAATTTTTCGGGACGACTAGACACAGCCTGTTATTATATAGAAGGCACTGACTAGTATTACGAAATTTTCCGTAACGTAAACCCTGAACGAGAGCTGGAAAAGAAGTTAGATAGTCTTACGAAAAAATTCGTAACGGTAGACAGTTTGAATACAGAATTTTTTCTCTTTAAGAAGAAAATTAAATTATTTAAGATTTTGCTAACAAACTCGCCTTTGAATTTAAAGAATTTTAATATTGCATATCCATATCCTAATGAAACAGCTGCCCCCAATTATTTTAGATCGCAGATTATCATTTATTATTGCAGCATTATTTTCTGAATGCCGCTGATTATAGTAATAAAAAATATGGGTAATGAAGAGGTAAGTAAGAGATAACGGATACGGAAACAAAGCAAACCGTTAAGTCAAGAGAATTCCTAGTCAATTGGATTATAATTCGAATTACTGAAACAGAACGAGTTCAAAGGAAGAAACTCAAATCACTGACTGAATAATCGGATTCTCCGAATCAAGATTAACCATTAATATTTAAAGGCATTTTAAACAATAATACGCACACTCTCTCGGGTACCTAGTAACCAGTTAATAATTAAGAACATGTACGAGTGCTATGTGACCAATTACATTATATTATATTCGGCGGTTTTATAATCTGAAAAGTATAAATAATGTGCTGACATTTTTAGAAATTTTGTAAATAGGTATATAAACATACGTCTGTATGGGCTTTTGGAATTTTTATTTTTTATGATTAATGCAATTTTATTAATTTAGTTTTAGTCAGGATAAGAAAATCCGTTCTCAGTTATATTTGATGTTAAAAATGAATAAAATTGTACTATTTAGAAAAAATAAAAACTCAAATATGGCCAGTTGACGTGGCCTTATATACTTTGTACCGTATTTGTTAATATTGAAGCACAATATGTACATTTTCCTATTATAAACAGTAAACACACCAAAAATAATGTCAAATAGTTGATCACGTTACACCCTTGTACATACCCGTAAATAATCAGAATTGTAGTACATTTAAAAAGGTGCATTACAGAAAGTCTGACCAATATTTAGAATACTATGTGTAATTATTCTGAAAAAATAGTATAATGAATTTCAAAATTCAAAACTTTGGGAAAATTTTATAAATAAAAACTATGGAGATTTTCAATTTGTAAATCACAGTTGAAGTTTTAGACATTTTGATTAAAAGCTATCATGAAACCTCATAATTTCATATCTTGTTTTAAATCCGGATTAAATTCGAATTCTGAATCGTCAAAAATAACAGCAAAGTAATATATGTAAACATTAAAATGTAACGCAAATGGAATAAACTCTAGCAGATTGCCAGAAATGGAAAGAAATTCATTTTAATTTATTTACGTATATTAAAAAATGTGACGTTCCGTAATGGGCAATGGGCCCACTTTGTTGGTCATATGTTGGTCATATTGTTGGGCCATATAGCCGGATACATGTCCGGCATTTTAAGCTCAGAACGAACGCATATATATTTATTTTCTTCAGATTGAAAAAGCGAGTCAGCACAGAGGGGCAGTTTTGAAGTTTGAACTTCAATTTCCCATCCAAAAACCAAAATCTATTTTTCTTACCCCTGTTGACCATAATGCGAATATCTTCGAAACTACAATCGACAGAGTTGGCTAGGCCCTAACTTCGTGAATGTCACAAATAATAAAACAGGAATACACAATAGATGTAATATAATTCACAAACAATATTAAAAAATGACAATGGTATTTTCAAGGGTTTTTTCTGAATTTACTCTGTATTATAATTGAAAATCGCAATGAAAAGGGGCTCACTTAACCTAATAAGTAATAGTTTCACAGATTAATTAGTGATCATGATTTGAGGTTCTGTCAGTTTAAATGATTATTCAAAGAATTTGATCACTGAGCATTTTTCAGTACAACTGAATTCATGAATTCAAAGAATTCAAAAAAATTCAAAAGAATTCAAAAGAATATAACAAATTCTAAAGAATATAAAAGATTACTTGAGAATTGAATGTGAATTCAAAGGAATTAAACAAAATTAGAAGAATTTAAAGAGTTCGAAAGGCTGGAAGGTGTATTCGAATAAATTCAAGAAAATTCAATATTTCAATGAATTAAAAAATTAGAAAGAATACAAATAATCTAAAGAATTACAAGATATTCAAAGAATTGAGATAAATACTTTGAAGAATTCAAAAAGTTCAAGTGAAAAGAAAGAATTTTAAAGATTTCAACGGAGTTCAACAAATTTTCGAACGATTTCAAGTACCTTCTTGTGAAAAAAAAAATAGTTAAAGTAAGCGGCATTCGCCTACAAAAAAAGTTTTCGTAGCCTATTCAAATATATCATTTAAAATGCTTAACTTTCATATTTGGGAGTACTTTAGCATAAAGGAAAAAAGATATTTGGGATAAGGTGGGCCTTGAGGGATAGGAGGAATCTCGTGTGTGGGTTAGATTGGGTCCCGTGAGATAGTGCGGATCCCGAGAGATAGGTGGGGTTTTGAGTGAAGAGGCGGGGGGGGGGGGGGGGGCATAGTAATAGTACCGAGTGATAGGTAGGGTCCCGTGGGATAAAAAGGGTTCATATGATAAATAGGGTCCCGTAGTTAGATTGGGTTCCAGGAATAGGTGGGGTCCCATGGAATAAGTTGTGTCCTGAGGGATGTGTGAGGTCCTGTTGATTAGTTTGGATGCCGAGAAATAGGGGCTTCTGTGGGTGAGGGGGTCTCGAGGAATATTCTACGAGCTGTGGAATATCAGGATCCAGTGGATTAGGAGAGGTCCCGTGGGATAGGTTGGGTTTCGTAAGATAAGTGGGGTCACAAAGGATAGATGGGGCATTATTTCTCAACTGCCCCAACTTTAAAAGTCATGTTCTTTGATTTTCTTCAAATTCGGGGAATATGTTCACCTACCCGATAGTACTTAATCGACAAATTTATAGACCACAAAAACCACCCCCCTCCAAGTGATGGGGGTGACATTTTCAACCCCAACGCCTGCACGGGTATTTTCAAAAGCTTGTAACTTCCTTTCTATTTTAGCGATTTGAAATTTTTATGAGGGTTTTCGAAAGGTTATTTATTACCCTTTTCTTCTATTTTATTAACGAAAAAAACTAAACAAAATTTAAGCATTTTTTAAACAATTCAATTGTTTATTTAACTTTTTTAGCAACTTGGGGTATTTTTATTTTTTTTTAAATAGTCTTAAAAGGAAGCTTGACCTTTTGGCTTCAAAAAAGGTCCTGAGCAAAAAAATGGTCCAGTGAACAGTTTCCGAGATATAGGCCCCGATGTGAAGGCAGTCCTAATGCTCGTGCTCAGACGCAATCCTTTAGTAGTCCACATACTAGTTTTCAAGTCTAACATTCTTTCAACGCATTCATGTT
>CAKNXH010060164.1:244308-263191 GCA_932178445.1 Andricus quercusramuli
CAACAGCGCCTTGTCTTAAACGACTGGGCAACTCGTCTTGCCTTAATTGGCTGGGCAACAGCGCCTCGTCTTCACCGACTGGGCAACCCGCCTTGCCTTAATAGGCTGGGCAACAGCGCCTTGTCTTCACCGACTCGGCAACCCGTCTTGCCTCAATAGGCTGGGCAACAGCGCCTTGTCTTCACCTACTGGGCAATCTGTCTTGCCTGAATAGGCTGGGCAACAGCGCCTTGTCTTCACCTACTGGGCAACCCGTCTTGCTTTAATAGGCTGGGCAACAGCGCCTTGTCTTCACTGACTGGGCAACCCGTCTTGCCTTAATTGGATGCGCAACAGCGCCTTGTTTTCACCGACTGGGCTACCCGTCTTGCCTTAATTGGATGGGCAACAGCGCCTTGTCTTCACCGACTGGGCAAACTGTCTTGCCTTGATTGGCTGGACGGTGTGGGGTCTCAAAATCCAACCTTCTACGTCCTCGTCGTGGACCCTGGAGGCTACATCTAAAATCTGTAGCGACTGAATGACGACAATGGTAAATGAATTTATCGCAAGTACTTCATTTTAATGAATGTAATTAGAATTTCTTTTAAACGTTTGTTATAGTTATTTACAATTTTTTCAATGAATAACCTGTATGATGCCTACATGACCTTTACATCCCAGGGATATGAGTTTGCGATAATAAAATAGAGGTATAGATCGCAGAATTTCTCGCACTAGTGTTACATTTCCGGTATTAAAAAGGGAGCTTCTATTCAAAAAATTCAAGTTAACCGTCAAACAAGTCTCAAGAATAAAGGCCAAGGTCAAAGTCAAGGTCACTATCGTATGCCTCCCTGCAAACCCTACAACTTTTGTCTCGATCTTTTTAGCATAAAACACTTTCCTGAAAAATTATTGAGGTTCAAACCATGATTGTTACGGTGATATATAGCGCATAAATTCTACCAGCAATAACCTATTGCGCACGTCTACCGACCACCATAACCCACTGCGCATGCCTATCGAGCCACCATGACCAACTGCACATTCGGAGTTCGGCGCGAACCTTTACGGTGGTCGTACGTGAATGGTATCACTAGTGTTACCCCTTCCTGCAGACGATAGCGATCCCATGGATACAGGGGAAATCCCCGACGATGTTAATTTACAACACACACAAAATTCAATAACTCAAGCACAGCATGCAAAAAATTCAAAAACTCAATCACACACACAATTACACTCTAGCATGGAAAAACAACAGAACCCTAACCCTGAAACCCACAACATCAACACGAATGACAAAAGTCCATACACACGCCTCCGCTATAGCGACAAACAGAAAGGCCCATGCAAGGTCATGATGCAAAGAGACCGTGCCTCCGAGCGAGCGAAGGAGGATCTCAACCCCATGACCTACGGTAAAGCTTTGACTCCCCTTCTAGAAATAATCGATTGGACACGATTCATAACAATTAAGTGTGAGCAAATGTTGAATCGGTTTAAATGGTTGCTAATTGTGTCAATTGTTCCCAATCGGGTTGAATTGAGTGAATGCACTTGCCTGCAGTGCGCCCTCTGCAGTTTCGGTTTGTAACACACACGACGCGCACGTGTTATTTATAGGCTGGAAATTAAATTTTTAATAATTCAACAAGAATTTCAAGTACAAAAAATTGAATATTTGTTCAGGCAGTATACCGAATGAAGACTCCAAAGTATGAGGGTGAGGAGTACGTAAACATCATGCCACCTAATGATGTGACAGTGATATAGTGTCTTTATCAAGTAGGCAGTAGTAGTTTGATTTAGCAGGTATATTATTGTCAAACGTTTATTTACTTCTTTTTAAATTAATATTCTTGACATTTTTGGTTTGAAAGCGTAAAAAACCGCTTGTAAATAATTATCACAATATTAAAATGCTGTAGTGACAATTTAACCTCTAATTCAGAATAATGGATACCCAATTGAAAACGATTGGAATCATTAGAACGTAGGATGGCGCCAATATTTTGAAACTCAGGCTAAATAAATTGTAGGAAACTCATTATATTCTTTTAACTTTTAGTAGAAAAATTTATCCAAGCTTTTTTAAATGTCTTCCAGTATAACAATTTTGAACCTGTAAATGAGTTTGATTTGACATTCTCGAAAATTTCTAGTTTTGAATATTTAAAATACTTAATTTGGAATATTTCAAATAATTGGTTTTGCTATACCTAATCTTAAAATCTTTGAATTTTAGAGGTTTCAAATTTTTAATTGTACAACTGGTTTTCCTTCCTCAAGCACAGACATTTTCAGGGTGGCGACTCTGCGGACGATTTCAAATTCCTCGTTTTCCCCGGTCAAGTTTTTCAATTTTCCCTGCCAACTAAAAGTAACAAATTCGTATTTGACGGAAAACGCAAACATTTATTTTAATTAATGACTTTTATTCTAAACATCCTTCAACACAACAGAGCAAAACATTGCAAAATAAATCAATTTTCAAAAAATACTTAAAGTTCCCAGTAAAGATATCAATTTTCCACAAAAAAAATTAAATAGTTATACTTTCAATTTAAAAAATTAATTTTAAACCAAAAAAAAACGGATTTCCAACAAAAAAGTTGAATTTTCAACCAAAGTAATGAATTTTCAAATAAAATTGTGAATCCTTAACTGAATAGTTGAATTTAAAAAATAAATAAATAAATTTTCACCTACAATTATGAATATTCAACTGGAACACTTGAATTTTCAACCAAAAATCAAAAAAATAAATTTTTAGCAAAAAAAAAAGAATTAAAAAAATGAATTTTTAACTAAAATTATTGAACATTCAACTGGAACAATAGTTACATTTTCATTTGAAAAAAAAAATAATAATTTCCATCCAAAAAACATTCAAAGAAAAAGAATGGTTGAATTTTATGCCAAAAAGATGAATTTTCAACCATAAAGATTATTTTTTACAAAAAAGTCCAATTTTCCACAAAGTACATAAATTTCAAACAAATAGTTTAATTTTCAAATGCAAAATATCGATTTTCAACGAAATAGTTGAACTTTCACCAAAAAAATAACGAGGGTGCAATATTTCACGTAGGAAAAATTTTGTTATTGTCCAAGTTAATTTTTAAGCTGAAAAATCGAGAAAAAAATTATTTAATTTGGACCAAAATAATTATTAACTTTTTTCTTCGGAATTTTTGTGGTAAAATATGTTGATATGGCAGCACACTTAGCTCGCGGGAATTATTACAACAGTTTATTTAATTTCTTTTAATAATCCATCATGTTAAAAATGTATTATTTAAAAAAAGTAAATAAACATTTTCAAATAATTCCCGCGGAATGAAAGTGCTGCCATCAAACGGCCGCTTTTTTAACCCCGATCGGGAACGATTCGGAACGATTGAAACACTCAATCGTTGTCAATCGTTCAGACACGATTAAGAAACACGATTGGGAACAATTGAAATTTTTGGCCTATCGGTCTAAATCAATTCCAATTGATTATTTCTAGAAGGGTCTTCTCTACAAAGAAGCGGTGTTAAATGTAGACAGCCAGGGTTTTGGAAAATTATGCGTGACGGTCAGATCGTTTAAAGACGCGAATAGAATCCTCAACGACTCTCAAACTTTAAAAAGTAAAGGGCTCTTTGCTTTTGTCCCAGCTAGCTTCGTAACCTGTCAAGGTGTCGTGAAGAACGTCCCCATCGAACTGTCAGAAAAAGAAATCCAAGACAATTTAGAGATCCTTGGATACTTGAGAGACACAACCTCCGCGGTGAATGTTCGTCGTCTCAATAGGAAGGTAATTGACAAAGATACTGGCGCTAAATCAACTATCCCCTCTACCTCAATCCAGATAACTTTTGAAGGTACAACCCTGCCTGATAAGGTTGCAATATTTAAGTCCGCATCTGCCGTTCAGATTTATACCCCACAAGTGAAAATGTGTCTCAAGTGTCTAAGATACGGCCACATTAGCAATAACTGCCGTTCATCTGCTCGTTGCAAACAGTGTGGTGGTTCGAACACCCACAGCGAACAGGAGCCCTGTCCAAACGTGAACAGTGGCCCTAAATGCTGCAATTGCCACGGAAATCATCTTCCAACCTCGCAAAATTGTCCGGAACTGTTGTTCCAAAAACAATTTCGAGCCTATGCTGCCAAACACGGAGTTTCGTTTGCCGAAGCAAAAGAGATTATTAGACCTAAAAAACAGTCCAGAAATGGACCTGCTTCCTGTCAAAACACTTCTTTTGTAAACTTCTCCGATCATCCCGATTTGAGCGAGGTCCCAGCTCCCTCATTGCTGGATCATGCTTACACCATCCCAACTCGTCCGTATTCCGAAGCTATAGGTTCACGCCCTAAACCTCATCCGAAATCGAAGGCAAACAAGCCCCCGCAAACATCGCAGCCCAATCGGTCGACTCCAAACTTCTCTTCTACCGATGCTGTATCCATAATCAGCAACCTAATCGAGGCTCTCACGGGTCTTTCCTCCATTATAACATCTGATATCTCCTAAAATGTAGAGGAAAGAGATACTTTTCTTAACCGCATCTCGAATAATGTTAAATCCCTCTCTAATTCTTTGCTTTCATCCCAAAATAGGATCGGTTCAGCGGGGCAATCTGGCTCTGCGAATCTTAATAAAAAGTAAAACCTAGGGATATCAAAATGACTCAAATAAGTAAATTAAGAATTATGCAGTGGAATTGTCGCGGGTTATTAAAAAAGAAGGGAGACCTTGAAAATATCTCCGACGATTACGACATACTTTTACTTTGCGAAACATTTCTCAAACCTGACAAAAACTTTTCATTAAAAAATTTCAATTTAATCAGAGCTGACAGATTATCTAATAGAGGCGATGGCCTCGCAATAGCTGTTCGAAAAGGAATCAACTTCTATAGAATCTCTACGATGATTAACTCAGAAAACAGTCTAGAAACCCTAGCTGTTTCTATTAACTCTTCCGAAGGAGAGGTCTTGATCGTCTCGGTCTACAGAGTTCCTTCCTCGGATAACTCCATTCTATCCAATATTTGGACAATGCTGTTTGATTCCATCTCAGCCATCAATTCTGATTCGGTCTTCATTGGAGATGATTTTAACAGCCATCACCCCTCATGGGGCAGCTCTCACAGCTGCTCTAATGGTTCAGAGCTCTGCTCTTCATTAGACCGAACAGAATTCATGTGCCTGAATAATGGCAGAGAAACGTTTGCCACCCGTCCAGGCCAATCCCATTCGGTCCTGGACCTTTCATTTGTCACTCCCAATTTATTTACTAACTGTTCCTGGGATGTTTGGGAGGATGCTATGGGAAGTGACCACTATCCGGTTGTCACAAGCCTCGGAGTGTCCATTCCCATTTCACCCTTCTTCTCACAGAAATATAAACTTAAAAGAATTAATTGGTCGAACTTTTCTAATAACTTATCTGATTTTGTTAAAGGCAATGAAGCAACATTCAAAGGTACATCCCAGGATCCCCTCGCCAGTTATAATCGGTTCATTGAAGGAGTCGACAAGGCAGTTACTGCTGCCTGTCCACCTCCCTCTCCTGTTAGACATTCTAACAAAAATTGTAACCACCGAAATAATAATAAACGTTTTGTACCAGCTCCCTGGTGGGACAAAACATGCGACCAAGCTGTCGCCGAAAGAAAGCGAACCACCAGAGCCTTCAGGCATAGCAAAACTTATCCTAATTATCTAGAAATGAAAAGGGCGGAGGCGAAAGCCAAGCGCTCCTTTAATCATGCACGAAGAAATTCCTTTAGGAAATTCTGTGATTCATTGGATAGAATGACTCCCATATCAAGAGTCTGGAGAGTCGTAAAATGTTTTAAAAACAGATTTACTCAACCGGCCGTGGCCTCGTGTTCGGCAGACAGAGAGGTCGTAGCCAACTTACACCTTTTGATTGACGAATTATTTCCACCTACAGTTTTCTATGACAAATTCCCTACAGACTTTAGACGCAACGAATTTCTCGAGGCTCCTTTTTCTGAAGCGGAGATGGAAATAGCGTTATCCTCGCTCAAAGTTGAATCTTCCCCCGGACTTGATAAAGTTGACTACAATATCTTACGACATCTCCCTGAAGCTGCAAGATCGACCCTTCTCGAGATCTACAATGATATACTCAGCTCCGGGCTGTTCCCCACTTCATGGAATAACTTTCTGGTCATTTTCATTCCAAAATCGACTCCTGGTAAATTTCGGCCCATTTCACTCGCGTCTTGTATCTTTAAACTTATGGAAAAACTTGTATACAATAGACTTATCTGGCATCTGGAACACAACTGGATTTTATCCCCTTCACAATTTCGTTTCAGGAAGGGAGTTAGGCATTCCTGAATCCATTGCTAAATTCGTGTACAATTCCACTGCATGTGAAAATATTTTTTTCCAAATCAATGGCGAACTAGTAGGTCCAAGAACAAGCACGGTGGGCCTGCCACAGGGAAGTATACTCAGTCCAATTCTCTTTCCAATATATACAAGAAAAATATATTATCTCATCCCTAATGATTGCATTATAATTGAATTTGCGGACGATATAGCTATCCTCTGCAGATCCAAGGATCCTGAACAATGTGTGGCTTCTCTTCAAAGATGCGCAGACATTCTTTACGACTTTCTGGTCCAAAGAGGTCTCGAAATCTGCCCGGAGAAGACCAAACTAGTTCTTTTTTCAAAATTTAATTTAGATTTCAGTAGCGATTCACTTTCTCTCACCTTAAATAACATTCGTATTTATCCCTCAGAAATTGTAAAATTCCTAGGAATAATACTGAACTACCAACTTTCCTTTGACGCCCACTTTGCTTATCTAACCGAAAAATGCCGTAAGATTTTGAATATCTTTAGAGTTCTCAGGGGTGTCTGGTGGGGAGCTGATCCATGTGTTCTTTTAAGAATATATGATGCACTCATCAGAAGCTGTCTAGATTACGGCTCTCACATTTTTACGTTTAAACATGAAATTTTTTTTGATAAACTAGAAACTGTTCGCAATCAGGCTTTAAGACTAGCTATAGGTTATAGAAAAAGTACTCCGATTAACGTCATGCTAGCAGAAACTTGTGAACCTCCGCTAAAGAAACGCTTTTGTTTTTTGGCAAAAAGATATATTTTAAGATCATTTTCCATTCTTAATCACCCCCTAACGGATAGTCTCGAGGAACTTTGGAAGTCTACAAACCGAACGAACAGATATCGCATCAGAGACATTTTTGATCTCTTCAGAGCTTTTGATAGAGTTGCCAATTTTAAACATCAGATTCGCAGGTCATTTGCTCTCCCCTATTTCGAATTCCCGTATACTGATCATTTATTCTCACCTCAGATTGAGCTTGGTTTGGGTGGCTTATGTCAGGATAGCCCAGATCCAGAGGCTCTTTTACAAGACTTCGCAGATAACAAATTTCAGGACTTTGTTCATTTGTATGCAGATGGTTCCAAGTTGGAGACGGATGAAACCGCAGGTTTCGCATTTGTATGCTCTTCGACAGAAACCACCTGCTCTTGGAAAATCTCTAAATTTGCTACAATTTTCTCTATTGAAGCGTATGCCATTCTGTACACGCTAGATTACATTATTAAAAATAACATTATTAAATCAGTTATATTTTCAGACTCTTTAGGCGTCATTAATAGCGTGGCAGCTGTATGTCCCAACAATATCAAATCTTGCATCATTTTTGTAATCAGAAATAGAATGGCGACTCTGGCCAAGCTCAATCGCACAGTAATGCTAGTTTGGATCCCTGGGCACAGGGGAATTCGAGGAAATGAGCATGCTGACCTAGCCGCTAAGTCAGCGGCCGCTGATGGCGCTCTCCTTCGCGTTTCTTTTCCCAGTTCTGACTTCTTTGGTTCCGCTCGAAAATCTCATCTAGATAGCTGTAGGTATTATTATACTAAGGTTGGAGAAAATAAGGGCGTGCACTACACCCAGCGTTTCTACCAACATAGGCAAAAACCTTGGTTTGCCTCCTTCATTGCACCAAGAGAGTGGACAGTCTCTCTCTACCGCATGAGGAGCAATCACTATTCACTTAATGCTAGTTTAGCCCGTAAAAACATTGTAAATTCAAGCCAGTGTACTTGCAATCCTGATATTGATGAAGATTTGGATCACATCCTGTGGGCTTGCCCCCGTTTCGATAACATACGTGGCACCCTCATCGCAGGTCTCTCTAAATCCTTAAAATGTCCTCCCCCCTTTAGTAGTTACCAGTTTTTAGCTAATCCCTCCCTGCGAGTTGTCTCACACGTTTTCAAATTCTTAAAAAATGCAAACCTACACATTTGACGGAATAAATAATTTAAAAATCGATTAAATAACATTTTCATCATACCTCAATCGAAAATTCGACTTTCGATGCCTGTGGAGCGGGTCGAAAATCGAATTTTCAACCCCAGGGAAGAAAGTGACAGATAAATGCAAATGGCGTCGCCATTTGCATTGATCTGTCACTTTCTTCCCTAGGGTTGAAAATTCGATTATCGACCCGCTCCACAGTCATCTCAAGTCGACTTTTCGATTATCGATATGATGAAAAATTGTATGCATGACTCGGGCCGAGGCAACGCTTTCACTCGTGTGATATCAGCCCTCGCTTCGCTCGGGCAGCTAACTTCACACTCGTGAAATCGTTGCCTTTCGACCCTCGTCACGCAATATACTATTTCTTTCTTTCAAAATCGTAAATTTGCCGCCCGCGTAAACTAGCGCATAAGCGGTGGTATCGTGGCGCGGGTGTCACGAGTCGCGCATGTAGCGTGTACGAGAGGCCCGCCCCTGGGCACCACTGCGCTTTTCTCTCCCTGATGGGAGAGAACCTTTCCATTCGTTTCAGATTATATAGTTTATACCACTGGGTAATACAAAATCCCAACACTAGTTCGTGACCGTATATACAAGGCTGCTGAAGCAAGTATAGTGTCAACGTAAAGCAGACATTGGCTGTTCTTAAGGTAGTTTCCGAGTCCCACACTCGTACAAATATTGGAATCCCGTAGGTGCCTGTCGTTGCATGCTGTATTGAAAGAATTTCATGATCCCGCAGACTCAACATTCTAATGCGCTCCTGGCTTAGAATTCGTAGTGTGTGTGTATACGTATAGTCACCAATCCCATGCCAGCGGCAGATTCGTAGATCGTGAAACGTCGCAATTTGAAACTAACCATCACTGACCAACTGTGTGATAAACGTGTGTGTGAGTGTATCAAGTTCCTGCAGCAAGAAAAGCAGGAGAGAGGGGACATTGTTGCCGGATCACGAATCCTTGACGTTTAAGCGTTTGAAAGTAATTGAAATTGCAATGTTTTCCATTCGATTATCTAGAAAAGTACGTGGTAAAGAGATTTTATTATTTTTCTGATACATTTGTATTTTCAAGCAGCACAAGTAGACATATTCTTTCAATTTCTCTACCAGAGCGTTTTATTACTACAAATTAAGATATGGAGAGTGCCTGTGCATTGCCCATGCATTCTGTGTTAAAGTAGTCATTTTTAACATCAATTATCTCGAAACCAGTGTGGTAGAAAAATTTGAAATTAATTTAGCATATGGAAAAATATTCTACTTTGAATAGAAGCTCGACTTTAAACAATTCTACCAGAGATCGATTTTTTCGGAAACCACCTTAAAGAAGAAGAAGAAGAAGAACTGCACATGCCGGCGACCTACCAAGGATTAATGCGCATATATTTTAGGTTTAACTGGAGCTAATCTTCTCAGGTATCTAGAGAGAAAAATGTCATACACTCTAAAAATTGACCCTTTTCGAATCCACACATAGTGATATTTGAACCCCAATTACACCACGAAAACCTCATTTTTTACAGTTGTGGTCATTGAGACTTTTGATCACCATGACATGAACTACATTTTCCCTCAATTACAAACAAATTAGACGAAGGCTAATTCCTGTACAAATTCTGCGGGATTCTTCCAATAAAATATTACAAAATCTCTTGAAATCCCATGAAAATCAATAAATTTGACGATATTCGCTAAAATTTTTCAAATTCTTTTGTAAATACCTTGGAGTCCCTTATAATACCCTAAAGTATTTTCAACCCTATGATATCTTTTGAAACTCCTTTGAATTTGTTTAAAGCTATTGAAAATCTTTGGGAATTTTTTAAAATACCCTAAAATCTTTGAAATTCATTGAAATTTCTCGAAAATTATTAAAATTCCTTGAAATCTTTCAAAATATCCTTCAATCATTAAAATTCTTTCAAATCTTTGTCAATACCTTGAAATATTGAAAATCTCTTCAAATCTTTGAAATGCTTTAAAATCGCTTAATTCTTGCGAATAAATTCTTTGAATTTTCATTAAAATATAATAACATCCCTTGAAATCCCATTCAGTTACATGAAATCTGATGATATTTCTTAAAATTCCTTAAAATATTTGAAGTCCCATAAAATCCTTTGAGATCCTGTGAAAATAATTGAAATACTTTATTTATAGAGCCTTAAAAATCCCTTAATTTATTGAAATTCTAGGAAATTTTATATAATCCCTTGGAATCAGTTGAAAATCACTTAGAATCTTTTAAAATATCCTCAAATCTTATAGGTCCTATACAATCCTTTAAAATCTTCCGAGGGGCTTTGGAACAGCATGAACATTTCTTAAATCCCTTACAATCATTCAATTCTTTTGAAATTTCTTGAAATTTTTAAGTCTCTTCGAAATGTCTTGAAATTTTTTAAATTAGCCTAAATTATTTTTAATCTTTTGAAATTCCTCGAAATTTTTTATAGCTCTTGACAATACCTTGGAATCTTCTGAAAAACACTCGAAATCCCGCGAAATTACATAAAATCTGATTATATTCCTTAAAATCCCTTAAATATTTTAAGTTTTATTAAATCCTTTGAGATCCTGGAAAATTAATTAAAATACCTTCTTGAAAGCCTTTAAAATCCCTTGAAATTACTGAATCTCCTAATTTAAAAAATTATGAAAAAACTTTGTTTTTGTGGACATTAATTTTTTACAGAATGATTTCAAAAAAATAAAAATTCTAATATAATTATACCGATATTGAAGTCTTCATGTGGTTTATTTATCAAAAATACTACGTAAAAATATAAATATGCCCCCTTCCCCCTTTTTCAATAAATTGTAAAATTTTCCCATTTTACTCTTTTCTCTAATTCAATCAATTATTAAACTATTCTTCTTCAGATCAATTTTTAGTTTCGTCATATCCTGTGACGTTCCGTAAGAAAAGGGCGCACTTCTCGATCGTAGTTTAGGAGATATTCGCGCTTTTGTGAACAAATTTGAAAGTTTTTTGAACAAAGATCAGAAGTGTCGATGATAGTATTTCGATGGAAAATCATACTTCAATATGTGCTCTATCTCGTGACAATATTCTAATGCCAAGAAATTCTTCAAAAGTGGATCCTTTCCTTACGGGACGTCACATATATTCCAGAATCTAAATAGACACTCATTACACTTAAATATACATCTGCCTTTCTTATAGACACTCAGACACCTAACCCTCTTTCTAAATCTCCCTTTCAACTGCACGGTCGATCACTCACTATATATCTACCTATCCTATTCTATCAATTTCTTTCTGCTTGTATTTCATTCAATCCTATTCTATTCTAAACCGTGCCACGCCACAAGTCACACAAAAGCATACCACAGTCCACATTTCAAATGCAAAAATGATATCAATTTTATCAATTTAATCGCACAAATAAATTTTTTCTCTTTATATTTCAGTCTGAAATTTTCAGGAACTGTTCGTAGGAAATTCGAACTGTTCGTCAAAAACTTTTTCACGGATAAATTTTTTCCGTGTGGAGAGAGGATAAAAAGGGGCATCTTTGAAAAATGTGGTATCTGAGGGTGAGTGTTGGGTAAGGAGGTATCTGAGGAGGAAAAACGGTGGTATTTGTGGAGCGGGGAAATGGTAGGTAGTGTAAAATGTCCACTGCTTGGGAACGTTCCAGGAACGTTCCACTGGAACGTTCCAAACATAAATTAACGTTATTGTTATTATTATCAATAAAAAACGCGTAAAACGTAAGTGATAGGTCAAAATCGATGTCAATTTATGGTACGGACATCATATTATGGTGTAGTATATGCGGTACTCAAAACTTAAAAATGACATCCATTCTTACCTATCTCTTACGGTTTACGAGATCATTGTTGTTAAAAACAACTATAATGGGAGGTTCCCCTCAGGTCCCAGTGGAACGTTCCTGGAACGTTCCCAAGGGCGGACATTTTACACGTTCCGGGAACGTTCGGAAGGTGCCCGCGGAACGTTCCAGGAACGTTCCGTGCTATTAGGGCGGGAGATATTTTTATAATATAGAAAGACAATCCTCTTGTAATCTAAACCGTACGCATTATATGAATTTATATTCTATTCTATTCAATACCATTCTATTCTATTCTTTTCCATTCAATTCGCATGCACTTCAGTGCAGGAACTGCTCTGCTCCAATCCACTCTATTATATTCCTAAGGTATTCTAAATGTATTTCTTTCAATCCCTTTATATGCTTTTTTTATTTTTAATGTGTATTTTATTTTAGTCATTTATTTTATAAATGTTTCTGTAATTTATCGCTATTCTAAATCCATTTCTGCCTTATCCGATTCTAACCCTGGTATTAAAGATGTAAATTGGAACAAATTAAAATGATTTCAAATATCTTCGAATTTGTAACTTTTTGAATTCAAAACAATATCGTTTTTGACTGCATGAATTTTAATTTGTTTTATAACAAAAAAATTGGTCCCATTTTAATTGTGCCTAATTTTAGCGCATGTTTAAACACGTTTTTATTCTTTTGAGAATGGTAGAAAATGGAATCAATATAATCCTGTTTATTGCCATTAGACGACCTCAAAGATGAAGTGACTTTGATTCCCCACACGAAGTATTGATTTTGTCAACATTTTAATTCAATCTCATAATGTATTGCAAATGTACCTGAACCTAATAAATTATGCCTCAACTTATTTTAAAGTTATCTAATATTATTAATTTCAAATGTATTCATATTCTTTTTTATGACACTTGATCACGTTCACGCTCAGTGGCGGACTGGCCATGCATTGTTGGTCAGAGAACCCTGACTGCGCCCCCCTTGTTTAGCGCCCCCTGAGGCATATATAAACGCCCTAAGAAGCTTATATTTTTTAAACAAATAAATATATTTTAGATTGCAAAGGAAAGAGTGAAAAGAATATCCAAGAACCATAATACCCCTGACTTGCACAAATGCACATGTGTTACTAGTAATACATATTTTCTCTTATTCGTTTTTCTCTTTTTCCCTTCCATTTAATATTTCTAAATTATACTTATCTGTTTAAAAAGTTTGATTTTTACGAGGAGCCGGTTCATTTATAATTTTCTATTGGATTAGAAGTTTTACTTCCCTTATCCCTATGCACATCCGATTTGGGTTTTTACATTTTTTCTTTACAACTACTTTATACCTAATTAAAAAAGTGTTTTACTTGAGTTATTCCAATCTTCCGGGCACAAATGACTTACAATTTTCAGTCACTTTCTGGTTGCGTTTGTCCTATAAGTTGTTTTTCTACATTGGCACCCAAATGACCTTTTTTTTTTTTATATACTATCATTAGGCAATTGGCGCCCCCGGGGGTCTGTTCCGTACCGCGCCCTCGGGTACCCAGTCCGCCACTGTTCACGCTTCTATATGTCTTTTAATTCTGTCCATTCTCATACATTAAATCCTTATACATGTATTATTTTTAACTGGATCTTATAATTTTTTTAAGGTTCGGGTATGTAATTATTTTGAGAATTCATTTAAAATTATCAACGAGTCTTCCAGTCACCATACAATTTAACGGGCAGTCTTCCTAGTCCAGATTTGCCGGACTTTGACCAACCATAGTCCGGAATAAAAAAAAAAACCGATCTTGGAAACAAAATTTAAAAAAAAAAAAAAAAATTAATTTCGTTAGATCATAATGAACTTATCGATTAACGTCAATTGTGTTATCTTTCAAATATAACCGTTAGGTCATGGTCGGGGGGGGGGGGGTCATTTTTCAAAACTCTATAGTCCACAAAATCGCAAGTCAGTGCCCATGACAGACAAGCAAGTTCATGTAATTTTTTGATTTTAAATAACGCGCGCTTAATTAGTGATTGAGTTTTCATTCGCTAGATAGCGCCACTTCCTGAGTTCCTGTAAATAAATTCGTCTGCTAAACAACTTGACACGTTGTGGTTGGCGGTCATATGTAACCTATGTAACCTCAAACATCTTTAGTAGGCTTTGTCAGCTTTTGTGGTTTTTATAATTAACGTCGCAACTATGAATTATTCAAAACAAGTCGAAAAATAATGTTCGAGTCAAATATGCAGTTTGAAAATCCGAAGATTGAAAAAAAGTGTTCTAGAAAGCAAAAGCGGGCTCAACACCGGATTGTGAGGGATTTAAATATTTCATGTTCAGAAACTCCAACACGGGTAAGTTTAATGATTAAAAAGGAATACAAAATTGAGTATTTTTACATAAAATTATGCATGAATTTTATTATTAAAAATTAAAACTAATTAACTAACCTTGAGCATACAAAATTCAAACGTGATTCCCACGTTTGAATTGTTTACTTCAAAAAGTAAACAAATACAAGTAAATTTTTGAAAATGTACTTCTAGCAAAAATGTACCCGGCGTTGCTCGGGCAGTAGCAAATGCCAGCATATCTTTTCAAAGTTACACGGAATTCAAAGAAACGACAATTTCATAAATTGAACTTAAATAAACTTGTTATACGTTATTTTTTGCTGCTATTGTGGTTGAAAAATGTTGACAACAGTTTCAGGAAATTTTTCTTTTTCCCCCAACACGTTCAAAACATAAACAAAAAATGAACCAAATTTTCATAATTTTGCAATCACTGATATCAAAAGAAGAAACCATAACATAGCAAATGTTATTTTTTATATAAATTCTTCATACTCAAAAGCTTCAGTATAAGCCATCCCTAAAAAAGTCTCACTAAAAGAAAAGCTTCCAGCATAGGATACGAAACCCCCAAAAAATTGGAGGAGCTGGAAAAGATTACACTAATATCAGGGTACGTTCCTGGAACGTTCCGCGGGCACCTTCGGAACGTTTCCGGGACGTGTAAAATGTCCGTCCCTTGGGAACGTTCCAGTAACGTTCCACTAGGGCCTGAGGGGAACCTTCCATTATTGTTATTTTTAACAACAATTATCTCGTAAACCGTAAGAGATAGGTATCATAAATTGACATCGATTTTGACCCATCACTTACGGTTCACGCGTTATTTATTGATAATAATAATAATAACGTTAATTTATGTTTGGAACCTTCCCAAGCGGCGGACATTTTACACGTCCCGGGATCGTTCCGTGCTATTAGGGTAGGGAGCGTGGCTTGTGCTCGGACGTATATAAACTATCTACTTATTATTAATTCTACATACCAATAGCTTCAATTTGAAAGAAAATCGGTCTAAAAGAAAAGCTTCTAACATATGGGTCTACATAACCAAATTTTCTGCATTTTTTAATTTTTATTTTTTTAACCACCAATATAAAAAAATAAAACTGTAACATATCAAATTATATTTTTTATCTCAATTCTACTTGCCAATAGCTTCAATTTTGAAGAAAATCGGACTAAAAGAAAAGCTTCCAGCATATGGGTCTACATAACCAAATTTTCCTCATTTTCTTATTTTTACCACTAATATAAAAAAAAGAATACTATAACATAGCACATTTTATTTTATGACGATCTACATGCCAATAGCTTCAATTTGAGCCATCCCCGAAGAAAATCGAATAAAAATAAAAGCTTCCAGCATATGGAGCATATTTTCCTCATTTTTTAATTTTTCTTTTTTTAACCACTATGTAATATAACCAAATAAACTATAACATAGCAAATCAAATTTTTATCTCAATGCTACATGGCAATAGCTTCAATTTTAGCAATCTCCGAAGAAAATCGGCCATTAGGTTCTGAGCTACACAGAAAGAAACCAAAAAGTAGAGATTTTTCGGAAAAAAATGAAAAAAAACGTGTTTTTTCTAATCATCATACCGCCTAGATCCTAAACTATTTGTGATAGAATACTTATTTTTTCAGTATTGCGCAGAACTTTATCTACTTCAATTTTTTTGTAGGGCTGTTTTACGGTGCACACGAAAACAATAATCTTCTGATATACATAAGATTTGTTTCTCGTTGAAAAAAATCCGAGTTGCGGGCAAAATATCGACATAACATTTCAAAAATTAAAAGCTATTATTTTCTAATAGCTATCAAAAATAACTTTTTTTTTAATACAAAATTATGTTTTTCAGTATTTAGTAATCTGTAATGCTGGCTTAGTAACTGGACTTTCTGAAGAAACTTTGAAGCAAACTTTGGATCCTGTAGTGACTAAATATTATTTAGCAATGCCTCCGGGCAAATCATATTCTTTCGTTGAATTTTTTAATGAAACTGATGCAAAAAGAGTTTACGACGAAATTCACGGACGCGTCAAACTTCCTGGCGAAAAAACTCCTCTCTATCTATCTTTTACAAAGTCGGGTAAGAATAATTTAAAATACTTTTGAGTGTGTAAAAACGGTAATTCCTGAAGTGTTATTCTAAATTAAACCATTTAATCAATTATTCAATTTGACCATTTCTTTTCTTTAATCTGAAAAACTAAAAAGACGAAATTTTTAATTTGATTTCTTTTTCAATTAATATTCTTTAATAGATTCAACTTAGAAGTATAATGTTGATACTTGATATGTAATGAAAACATTTCTGTTTTTACACTTAGCTCCTGAAATGGAAAATGTTCTTTCCGAAAATACAGTCACTGGACTGAGATTGATAGAAAATTTTCTAACAGATGATCAAGAAAAGCTGTTGTTAGAAAATATCGATTGGGAAGAAGATGGTAAGAGAAAAAATATAAAAATTGAAGTTTTGTATAATTAAGTACTAGAATGGCCCCAAAAACACCTTTATTTTTAAGTGGCACTATTACATTATCAATGTTTTTCTTTTTTTTTAATTTTTGAAGAAATCTAAGTTTAATCTAAAACATAACGATTCAGAACTAAACAGTTATTTTTTCTCAGGGAAGAGAATCATTTGAATAATAAAACAATCCATTTTTTTTTAAATTTAATTTATTCAGAAACAAAGATCTTCTCCTTTCACTCCGCTGGGCTACGAACACCAGATCAACTTAGTAGTAAACAGTACAAAGAATCTAGAATCCTAGTAAAAAGAATCCATGGCACTGACTAGTATTACGGAATTTTCGGTAAGACTAATTGGTGAAATATAGCGCTAGGGCAAGTGTTATGGAATTTTCCGTAATGTCCGCCCTGAATGAGCTTACAAACGAACATTACAGAATATTCCCTAACGGTAGACAGTTCGATAATACAAAGCAATCACTTATTTGAATTTAATTCATTCTCAATTGACACGTCTTCAATTAAAAACAATGTCACAAAAAACTTTTTAAGGGCGGTATTTTAAGAAAGGTTTAAAGCTTACAATCTTTGATTAAAATGTGACGCGATCTGAAGAAAGACCCCTAAGCGGCCAAAAATCGATTCTCTGATTTTTAATGTTTTACGGAGATTCGAACTTGCTCTTTAAGATGGTATAGTTAAAAAATTCCATCATTAATAATTTATGCAGTACAAGCGTTTAAACATTGTCGTTCGGGAAGAGTCCTATCGGCCCGTCGCCACTTCTCTTGCTTCTTCTGTAAAATTTACGTTTGGCCGCTTAGGGGTCTTTCTTCAGATCGCGTCACAAATACATTATTTGACTTTGTTTAACACTTTCAAAATATTATGGTAGATTTTGTTAATATTTTGTTTTCATTTTTGACATTATTAATAATATTGAATGTGTTTTCATTTATTTCTTCATTTTCAGTAATTTCCAATGAGCCCCTACTGAATTGCAATGAAACAATTATTTATTAATTGTCAAGTTTGTAAAATTGTTTTTCGATGTTTCATTTGATGAATTCCGTGTGATTCAACAATCATAATTTTATTTTGATATTCCTTCGTTTGTTGTAGATGCCTATAAATTCTTTATGAAATCCAGCGCATGGTGTCTTAATTGCGATAAATTCCTCACGAATTCCGATGATTCGCTCGTACATCTATTGCAACTTTTCGACATTGATGAAGTGCTAAGATTTCCTTGTCTATCTCAAAGTATATGAGATTTATTTCAAGTGTTATTATTGTCAAATTACTTCAAATTTTATATAAATCATTTATAATTCAATATCGTTCTTCATAATTTGATGTTCAAGTTACTAGCATTTTGCTTTAGAAAATCATTTAGAAAATTTAGAAAATCTAAAAAAATTACTATTTTTATAATGCTGAAGGAAACCATTTTTAAGGGAGCTACTTTAGAGAGAGAAAAGTCTTTTTTGGGCAACATTGATAATTTGCAAGTGGGATTTTTATAGATGATGTATCATCGGAACTGAAACACAGAAAAGTAAAACACTTCGGTTACAAATTTCGATACGATACGAATACTGTAGATGTGGATGATCCAATAGCTCCTATACCAGAAAATTATCGATTTCTGCAAAATTTGTTCAAGGAGCAAGGCTGTGGAAAATTTGATTATGATCAGATAACCATAAATCGATATTTACCGGGCCAAGGTAATATTTTAGCTTATTTAATATATAATAGATTTAATACTTTCACGATGATTCATTGTAATAAATTTAAATTTTAAATTTAAAGATTTTTCAGGTTTCAATCGTGTGCGAAACTATGAATGTTGCCGACGTTTCGTGAAGATTGCAGTT
>CAKNXH010060164.1:278191-308315 GCA_932178445.1 Andricus quercusramuli
GCGTACCATTTTATACCAATACGTCCGATTGAATTGAAAAAATTCTCGGATATACTATAACTAATGTAAAATGCACTGGTATATTCAAAAAATAATTTTATAATGAATTGCATATAAAAAAAATTCCCGAAAAAAAAATGTTTACTGAAAAATTCATAACCTTTTTAATTGTCATAATATTAAGCTGAAAATTCAGGTGTACGTTGTATACACAACCAACGTTGATGTATGGGTCAATTTGACCCAGAAGTGAGACCGAGGATTAACCAGCGTCTTTTTTTCGCTTCTCTTTTTATAAATAATTTCAATTGTCCTCGAAATAGTTGTCAAGACTTTCATATTTGTGTAGGTATTCCTCCGCATATCGACACGCACAGCGTTTTTGAAGATACTATCCTTTCCTTGTCTTTGGGTTCAGCTTGTGTGATGGATTTTAAAAGAGGTGAAGAAAAATTATCTCTTCTTTTACCACCTAGATCTATACTAGTAATGAGTGGAGAGTCTCGATATTCTTGGTCTCATGGAATATGCCCGAGGCACAGTGATACCACAAGAACTGAAAATGGAACAACTGTTCAGAAACGAGGCATTAGAACTTCATTCACTTTTCGAAAAGTTCGAAGAGGAGATTGCGGGTGTCATTATCCCGAATTTTGTGATTCTAGGAAAAATAAAGAAACTATCAGTGAATCTAATGCCAGTGGACTTGAGAATTTATACGTACACGAGGTAAATACGAAATTTTATTATTGACTAGGCATTATTATTCTAATTTCATCTACTAATTTTTCGATTATTTTCATTTCAATATGTTATAAAGAAAAGGAACCAAATGTGTGTCAGGGGCCGAAATGTAAATCAGCGTTTCTTCCTGTATGACTATATTGTAATAACCATTTTTTTAATTTTGACGGTCCATTCTATTTTAAGCTAAACATTTCACACTTTGTTTCCAATAAGTACAAGAATCTAGAGAATTTCGTGAGGTTAGATGAGAGGGAGGTGCATACAAACTAAATGAGTAGTATAATACTTAATTTATAGGTTTCAGTATCAAGTTCAAAAATTTTAAATGTTGTTTCGACGGGGAAAATTGAGTTAAAATTTCAAAATGAAATATCTAGCGTCCGTTGAAAAAGGGGGACCGATTTTCACTTTAAAAACATTCATGCTCAAAGCCAATAATGTTTAAAAAACTTAAAATAGTGACCGTCTCAATTTTCAATCAAATGGACCATTTTGATAACGCATACATTATATTTCCATCAATTTAAACTTATAGAATGTTTACTTTCTACTGTATTTAGTAAGGATTATTAAATCTGCGCGATAACCAAAGTGGTGTTTTTCGTTTAATAGTTTCTAACATTGTAATATGTAGCGTGATAATAAAAAACAGGAATATTCTCCAGGTTAACAAAATTTGGAGTATAGCTTGTTCCCTGGCCAGAACAGGCTCTATTTCCACGTGCAACATGTAAATTTTTGTCTTAAATATCATCATACAGAATTGGTTATCAATGTTCAAAGCTATGTAAAGATATCATACGAGGAGTACATAACTTCAAATTTCGATGAACAGCGATTGCATGATTGCAGTGAATACACGGTGAAAATAAAGTGATTGCAATGAACTTTGTATACCGATTGCAGGAGTTGTGTACCCCTCGATACCATACCTAAATCATTGAATAGATTTTCACTGATTGACACTAAATGACTTAACACTATTTGAATCAGTAGAAAACTACGACCAATTAGTAAGATTCTACTCATTTAGATTTAGGTAATAAGTTTACAATGTTTAACAGAAACATGTTATTAACGTACAGGTTTGTTAATAAATAAAAAAATCCTGCTCTAGACGCGTCGCATGTGACATGAGTGCATTCCAAATTCAGTTGATCAACTCCACAAATATTTGTTAACACAAATGTTCTTGTCTAGGTTTATGAACAAATATCGGACCATTTCGATCAGACTCGTCACAAACCATGGCCCAATGTAACAAAATTTCTTGATACAATACGATTTGGAGGTCTGCTTTTGGATGTCGGATGTGGAAATGGAAAATACTTGCTTGGAAGGCCGGAAATTTTCAAAGTACGTAATACTACAAATAGCAAAAGTAAGAGATATAAAAGCATCATTTTTTTAAATTTAAAATATATGCTACAAATACATATTTTTATTCCATCGTAGATTGGCTGCGATCGAAGTTCAGGACTAGCCGAAATCTGTCGTAAAAGAGAAGTTGAAACTCTGATGTCGGATTGTTTGTCATTACCATATAAAGACAATTGCTTTGATGCTGCAATAAGTATCGCAGTAATTCACCATCTATCGACCCAAGAGCGAAGAAAACGAGCAATTTCGGAAATCCTTCGTATATTGACACCAGGAGGAAAGTGCTTGATATACGTATGGGCTAAGGAACAAATTAAAGACTCGGTGGAGTCGACTTATCTAAAATCGAATTGCAAGACACAAAGAATAAGTGAAAAAGAGGAGAAGGAACTCTTCGGAGTGACACTTCCCATTCACGAAAATCGAACTGAGTTTACGCACAGTGATAATTTAGTCCCTTGGAAGCGAAAAGGTGGAGGTACTTTTCTGCGGTTTTATCATGTTTTCAAGAATGGAGAACTTGAAGAACTCTGCTCTCATCTTCCTGCGGACATCGAGAAATCATATTATGATCAGGGAAACTGGTGCGTTATTCTACAAAAAAAAATCAAATTTTGAACAGTCTTAATTCGAAAATATATTTAATTTGGAAGATAAGTTTCAAATGACCGGATAATTTGAGCGAGAAAAATGAAAGTGTTCCAAAATAAATAATATTTTCAAGTTTTAAAGAAGAGTCCAAATACAATATTTGGCAATAAAGAACATTCCGTGAAACTTTCTTAGACTATTTTCATATTAAAGTAGTTTGGAGTGCAACAAATGTTTTGCAGGTTACATTTTTTCTTTAATTTTTGGACGTTACACTGAAATGCTGTCGCATAGAAAAATAATTCAAGTTTTTATAAAACTCTCCATCCTGACACACACCTAAGAAATCTTAGGGGTAGAGATTTATACATTTATCGTAAAAATAATTTTTTAAGGTTTCATTGTACAGGCCTCCCAAGAACCTGCATACATTTTTGAATTACCTGAAAATTCGCAGCGTCTTTTAACACATAGTTATCGTTACGAATTACCTTGGTTCCCTCGTATGGACATTTGAAGCGAGGAATGAGCTTTTTCGGGGCTCTTATCCTCGTGTAAAAATTCTTTACCATTACGTATAGTCGCCGAGCTGACAATTACGTGCATCTTTGTCTTTTATCGAAGTATGCGTGGTTGTAATCTTGTGACATTTATTTTCTTGAATTGGATTAGGTCTAATGTCATTACGATGTCATGGGCCTCGTTGCTCGTACTAGAACCCATGCCTGTCACGATATGCACGGTATTACTTAGACCAAATTGTTTATTGGATTTATTAAACTTAATAAAGTTGTAAAGTCTAGGAATAATAGACAGGTGAGTCGCACATGGTGCGGGCACACATTTGGGGTTCGCAGAGGGTATAAATAATATTTCCATTTAACTTTTAAATAAAGAGCAACCAATTTACCATAAACATATTTTTATTAAAGGATAAAGTACTTATCGTACGCAGAAAAAAATTCTGGTAAATTTACAGGACTTTTAGTTAAAATCAGCCTTTTTGTAATGATAAACACATTTCCTGCAGAATTTACATAATTTACAGTTGCTATTTTCATACTATGAACTAATAAAAAAGTCTGCAAATTCAACAGAAAGTATCCACAAATTTATAAAATTAGTGAGAATTCTGTAAGCTTTACAGATAATTTGTACATTTTAATCGCTCGTAGACTACTGGGTACATTTCACCCATTTAAATATAGCTATATATTTAATATAATAGACTTATTATTACGCTACGAGTATTACACAATTTCTTGTGCATTTTAATATTTGAAGTTTAAATACAAATAAACAGTCTTAGATTGCAAATACAGTTTGGACCTCTATATAAAGTAGTGTTCTGGACTTGACCGGTTATCCCGGATATCCTTGGGATATCGAAACTTCCGCCTTGCAAGATATTCCCAAGACGTAAATGGGATATCCTATTGCTGTGAGTGTTGAAAATGTCAGAATGGTTAACCGAATGAACTTTTCTACTGGTTAGTTATCTAATCGGTTAAAGGAAAAAATTATGCAAATTGTTTAACGTTTTACCAATCAAGCGCGGAACAGTAATTTAAAGATCTATTATCAAAAACTTAACGCTAGGAAAACTTTTCGATGTATTTGAATATTCGAAGTTTGAATACAAAGAAACAGTCTTATATTGCAAACTTTCTGGACCTCACATATTCAAAGATCTATACTTAATATCGCAAACTTATAACGCTGCGATTATTATCAAATTTGCGATGTGTTTGAATATTCGAAGTTTGAATACAAAAAAATAGTCGTAGACTGCAAACGCAGTGGATCTCATACATTTAAAGTAGTGCGCCGGGCTTGACTGATTAAACGCTTAAACAATTCCAATACTTTCCACGTTTAACCGTTTAAACATTAGATCTGTGTAAAAGTTTATTCTGTTAAACTTTCCATCATTTTCTTTTTTATTATTCTGCCGTCCAAACTAAAAAGATACATAAGTGACATTTTTATGAAAAATGAGTTTTTGGTATCGTAGGATTCGTAAGAGAAAGTTGCCCAGATAACAAAATGCGAGCACATCGCGAGCGGTAACGCTCGCACGCGTGCGGATTAATCCTGCACGCATGCCTTCACCGCGCCACGCAGATCGCACGTCGTGAAGGTCGCACGTGTGACGGTGAAAAGCGAGCTTTATGCGTCTCGTAAAATTACATTGTACACTAGGGTGGCTCAAAAACACTTTTTTTTAGAGGACAACGATCCTCCCCATTTTATTCCAAATCCGAGAAAAGAAAATCCCTAATTTTTGTTTTTTCTTTATTTTAACCGCTGTCGGTTTTGACTTAAAGTTTCCCATGTAAAATGCATGGGGAAAAATCACTTTTCAGTTTTTGAAATAATTTGTTAGGGTTTGAAAAAATGTGACGGGAAAGTATGGAGGCTTGTAGAGAATTATCCAACGAAGAATTTTATGTGTCGGACATATGGGTTTGACACCCCTAACACAACCCTACGAGTCCCTGAAAACTACCCTTAAAACCAAAAATATCAATTCTTCATAAAAACGATCTTTTAAGCACTGTATCCTTATCTTTTTTACCTAAAATTATTTATAATGGTCTAATGGAATATTTATCAATATTGCTTAGTTAATTTTCATTTATTTAAACAAATGGAATTTGTTTAAATATGTTTGTTTCGAAATTTCGTTTTTTTTCCTAAAAATTACTACTATTAGTCTCGTGGAATCATTATTGACAATAATTTATTAATTTTCAATTATTGAAACGGCCAACGGCCATACCACGCTGAAAAAACCAGTTCTCGTTAGATCACTGAAGTTAAGGAGTGTTGGGCGCGGTTAGTACTTGGATGGGTGACTATTCGGGAATAATACTACTGCGTGTTGTTGGCGTCGTGGGTGTGGTGAGCCCACACTTGTAGTTCTCTACTACAAGAAACTATCCACCTAGAGACACTACCTGAATCGGGTAGTGTCACGCCTACCCCGAAAAAAAAATAATGGTATACATACATACAATTATTGAAAGAAATGGAATTTTGAAAAATAGTTTTCTTTTGAATTTTTTTCATTAAAGTTTATTATTTTTTCTTCAGTGGAATGTTTATCAACATTTGTTAATTGATTTGAAAAGTTTCAAACAAATTCCATTTGTTTGAATAATTTGTCTTGAACATTTGTTTTTTTAAGAAATAAGGGTTTTTTGTCTAAAAATTCGTCGAACTGGCAGTTTATTATCTTTAATAACATAAATTTATCTACAAATATTTTCCAATTCTATAAAAAAATAAATTATTATTGATTTTCAACAACCTTCAATTTGTTTAAATAATCATTTTTCCACAAAGTTTGCAAATTTTTCTTCATTGTTTCAACAATTAAATCTTAATTCTTAACAGAAACATATAATATTTGGATAGGTTTTGAAACGTATTCGAAAAATATTTCTCCTAAGAGACATCATCGACACTTTCGAGTATACCTGTGGACTTATCATTAGCAGAAATCAATAGTAATAATTTTTAGGAAAAAAGCGAATTTTCGAAAAAAAATATTGTTAACAAATTTTATTTGTTTGAATATTTAAAAATTAATAAATTATTATTGATAGATATTCCCGTAGACCAACAGTAATAATTTTTAGGGAAAAAACGAATTTTGAAAAAAAGTATTAAAAAAAATTCCATTTGTTCAAATAATTGAGAATTAATTAAGCAATATTAACAAATATTTCACTAGACCAATATAAATAATTTTAGGTAAAGAAAACACGAGAATAAAGTGCTCAAAAGTAGTTTTTATTGAGAATTGATATTTTTGGTTTTAAGGGTAGTTTTCAGGGACTCGTGGGGGTGTTTTAGGGTGTCAAACCCATATGTTCGATATATGAAATTCTTCGCTGGATAATTCTCTGCAAGCCTATATACTTTCCCGTCAAATTTTTTCAAACCCTAAAAAATCATTTCAAAAACTGAAAAAAGTGATTTTTCTCCATGCATTTTACATGGGAAACTTCAAGTCAAAACCGGCAGCAGTTAAAATAAAAAAAAACGAAAAAACAAAAATTAAGGATTTTCTTTTTTCGGATATGGAACAAATGGGGGGGGGGGGGTCGCTGCCCTCTAGCATGAAACAAATTTTGTCTACTGAAATTGAGGTTATAAGCCTCATAATTTCAGTAGTGATAAAAAAGCAAGCTTGGACTTGTGAAAGTGAAAAAAATACATGTTAGATCACAACACTTCAAAAATAAATATTAATTAAATTACCTGTCAGATTTCCTGTGAATTTCAACAGTTTTTTTCAGCAAAATTCACAGACCGTGATAAAAACACGTCGCACTGCACCATAAACAACTTATCATTAAAGACCTAGCCTAACCAACAAAAATAAATGCCAAGTTAAAGTTTATTCGAACCACGTTGTAAAAGTACTTTCAACATCACTAAATTAAAAATACTTATAACATTAAAATTTATATTTCAGATGTTTTTCATATTTTTTTCTGTAGTAAATTATTGATACTAATTATTTCTACAATAATAATAATGTACATTATTATTATCAAAAAATAGGCTTATAATAACATTATATGTATAAATAGATGCCTATCATAAAATGCGAGGCATATGCCTAGCACATACGTGCCTCTCGCATTGTGCGACGTATAAGCCTCGCACGTACGTGCCTCTCACAAAATGCGACGCATATGCACCACACCCTACACGCACCGCGTGCCTCGCATGCCGTGAGGGTAACGTGCGTCGCACGATTGTTATCTGGGTGCGTCTGTGTTTATAAAAATTATTAAGTATTAATATTTATTGCAAAAAAAAACGATTGTTTATAAATGAGGAAAGTCGAAAAAGTTAAAAAATACAACATAAAAAGATAGACAAAGCACTTTGCGTGTCCTCAAATTTGGTACAAGTCATGTAATACGTCATCAGCATACAAATAAAAAAGAACCTAAAGAATTTTGCATCTTTTTGCCTTGTAAAAGTGGTCGAGTGTGGAGCGAATTTACAAACGAAAAGAATCGCTTGCCCTTACGTATGTTTTAGACTTGGAAAATAGCTCGGACTCTGATCGGAAATCCGGCTAGATTCGGCTGTATACTAGCGACGATCGTTCGGGTAAGTTCGGGACAGCCGCTGAACACACAATGTCCCTTTTACGTATGCTTTGTTGTTGTATTTTGAGGCCGTGCTCGAGCTATTCGATAAAGACATCGTCCGCAAGTGACTTTGTGTTCTTTTTGCCTTGTATTTTGGACTTTCCGCGACTAGTAAAAAATCGCAAGTCCATTTTCTAATAGAAATTATTTTTAAAATAAATGTTTTATTGCAAAATATGAAAGAGCACATTATTTTTAGCCAAATAGTGTATCTAGATTATTCAAACTTTTATTAATTATTATTAATATTCAATGCAGAATACATAATTTGAAATTAACTGAAGTTAGTTTAAATAAAAAAAGAAGTTGAAAATAATGGAAAGGTTAACCGAATGAACTTTTCTACAGGTTAAATGTCTAAAAGGTTACAAATTATGCAATTCATTTTAACGTTGTACCAATCAAGCGCGGAGCACTAATTTAAAGATATATCAATATCACAAACTTAACATTACGAAAACTGTACGAGGTATTTGAATAATATTCGAAGTTTGAATACAAAGAAACATTCTTATATTGCAAACGTCGTCGACTTCACGTATTTCAAAATCTATATTTAATATAACAAACTTAATGCTGCAATTATTATCAAATTTGCGATGTATTTGAATATTCGAAGTACATATGAATAAAAAATAGTCGTAGGTTGCAAACGCATTGGAACTTGCGCATTTTAAGTAGTGATCCGGGCATGACCAATTGAATTCTTGAAACAATTCGGAAACTTTTAGCGTTTAACCGTTTAAACAGTTAATCTGTAGAGAAGTTTATTCTGTTAAACTTTGCATCGTTTTTAACATATTTTTTTCTCATTTAAAATAAATCCGTAGAGTTCAGTTTTTCTGGTTAATATTTAAAACAAAAAACATAATTTGAAGCCAACTTAAGTTAGTTTAAATTTTAAAAAAAGAAGTAGAAACTTGCTGAAAGATTAACCGAATTAACTTTTCTACAGGTTAAATGTCTAAATGGTGAAACGTAGGAAGTATGCAAATTGTTTAAACGTTCAACCGATCAAGCGCGGAGCACTAATAATTTTGAAATCTATAATTACTATCATAAACTTAACGCTATGAAAAATCTACCATGTATTAGAATATTCAAAGTTTAAATAAAAAAAATAAAAAACCGTCTTAGACTGCAAACGCAATTGACCTAACGTATTTATAGGTCTGTAATTAATAGCACAAACTTAACGCTGCCAATATCATCAAATTTTCGATGTATTTTAATATTAAAAGTTTGAATACAAAAGACAGTGTTAGACTGAAAACGCATTGGATCTCATGCATTCAAATACCGATAATTAATATCACAAACCTAACGCTGCGAATATAATAAAATGTACAAAGTATTTCAATACAAATCTGGCGGAAATTATCTACACTCCTTTTTTTTTAACTGTGGCTAAAGTTCCTTAATTTTTTAAATATTAACATGATAACTCTTTCCCCATAAACCGATGAAGGATAATGAACTTGTGCATCTAATAAGCCCAAGTTAAAGAAAAATGTCACTTTGATAAAAAGATATTGCACAAAAATATCAAATTTCGATGATTTAGAGACATTGAATTATCTCTGGAAATAATTGACATTTTTTTTATACTTCTTGGGCTAATTTTAAAAATGAGTCCATAGTTTTTTTGCACATTCTTAAGATTGTTTTAGACTTTTTCCCTAGATTCTGCCCTTGGGTTGAACTTTGTGCAAAAGAGTCCAGGGGAAAATTTTGAAAATATCTTCACGATTTACAAAATACTGACGTTTTTGTGCAATATTTGTTATAAAACTGACGTTTTGCCTTCAACGTATGTTTACTAAACGCAGAATTTTATTATCTTTCGTGCCCTCATGAGAAAAAAATCTCATGTTAATATTTTAATAATTAAAGCACTTCAGCAACAGCTCAAAAAATAGGCTTGCAGCTCATTTCCGCCGGTAATGTATATTACACAGTACATTAGGCAGTATAAAAACTAAAGACTTAACTAAACTGAAGACTAACCTTCAGGTAACCTCTTCGAGGTTTGAGGTTGAAGTCCTGCCGTTAGCGTTTGTGAACCGTTGTTTTGTAGCCCGAATAACATTCTGCATCTTTTTTTATTTTATTTTTTATTTTTTTAAATTAAGATCGAACAGAAATCCATTTTATCATGAATAATTTTCTGCAAAATGAGCATGAAAAAGATTCAAAATTAAAAAGTACTCTTAGCTATTAAACTATTATAAACTTAACTATTAAAAAGTAAAACTTCTCAACTATCTCACTTTTCGGCTCATTAGAGACAAAAATAACCAATTGAACAAAGAGGGAGAAAAGGAGAAAAAGTCAACCAAAAACCAACCTCTCACTTTTTCCTTTATCCGTCTTTTTTATACTACCAGAAATATATGAAGAAAAAAAATTAATTTAATAAAATACCATCTGAATTTTGCGGAATATTCAACTTACCAAGCAATATATTTGCTACGACGGTGCTCCCAAATTCTTCTGCTCTTCACGATTTGTTCCAATTAAATTGGCCGAATAATTCATCCGCATGACAATTTTCCAACTACAACTACGGAACTCTCAGACTCCGGAGCCTCTCAGGCGTTGAAGGTACTCGTGCTGAAATGAAATATAATAAATAATGAAATATCGAGAAAAAAATATTTTAATTCAATAATAATTCAATAAATCTATAAGTTTTGCTAGCTTTGCTTCGTCATTTTCCAACTCCTCAAACTGGTCGAGCGTGTTAACTGGGAACTCTTCCGGAATTTTACATAAATTCTGTGTAAGCTTTTCCCGTCCACCACTTTCTTGCAGTAATACTAGCTGTAATATTTTCTCAGACATCTCTTTTATGTTGTTAACTTTTGAATGTAGCTGCTCGGTTTAAATACATAAGGTCCATTTTTAGAGACTTCAAACTTCTAAAGTCTTCGAAGTTGGAAGTGTCTAAATTTGAAAAATGAAAATATAAAACATTAAGAAAAGGTAATAAAAATCTACGGAGAAAGAGAAAGAAAGAGTTTCGGGTTGACGAAATTTTTTGTGTATTCAAATATTGGAGAAGGGATAACCCGACTGAAATATAATAATATATCCTTTGCGACGACATTTGAACGGGATGAATATTCATTCACAAAAGGTATACTGATACAACCAAAATATTATTTTTTGCTACGAACATGTGAGATGCTGAACAGCGCGAAAAGCCAAACAAACGCAAGGACGTGATACACAGAAAACCTCGCAGAAAACAGTGCAGTAGGAAGGAGGCGACGTCGCGTCGGCTGCGCCATCATTCAACGACTGCGCTCGGTTTTTAAATAGTACCAAATAATAAAAAAAATAATAAAATTTTTTAGGTTTTTAAACATTCAGTTTAAATAAGATTAGATATAAAATTTCATTTTCAGTAAAGTAAAAAATTGAAATTTATCAACAATTTCAACTTTTTCTAATATTCTTTCAAATTAAAATTATAAACGTTTAAATTGTTATCTAAAAATAATAATAAATTAGATTAGATTAGAAAGTTATGGACAAAAAATTTCATTTCCAATAAAATAAAAAACTGAAATTTATCAACAATTTCAACTTTTTTTCTAAATTCATTTCAAATTAAAATTATAAAAGTTTAAATTATTATTTAAAAATAAACTGTAACTAATTGGAATTGTTTCAGTTGAAAATTCATACAGTAAACAATACATCATACAAATATTACATTCATACATTCAATATTTCTTATTAAAATATATAATGTTAATGGTCGTAAATGACATACTTCAGACCAAAAGAATTCGTTGTTGGATCCTTTATTCCATCATTTGTAAATTATATCATAAGGTACTGCAGTTTCTAAATAATTCTAATAACTAAAATTAAATGAAAGAATTAGAAAATTAACAATTATTAATAATCACTAAAATATTATGAAACTTTACATACTACTGTTGATAATTAATTGAATGTAAGTAAAAATTAAAATAATGTAAAGAATTTAAGTAAAAAATTCATCAATTTGAAAATTTTAGAAAATCGAATATTCACATTCTAATTTATCTATTGTTGTAATTTTAAAATAGAATTTTTTTTGTTAAATTAAAAGTTATGTAAGGTTGCAATAACAAAATCATTTAAGTAGATAAACATTTTTTTTTAATTTCAAAAATTAGTCACAATTCAAACATTGAATTTTATATACTACTTCAGTAAGTTGCAAATTATCTAATAAGTCTTTTCCTTATTGTATAAATTTATCAAGTTTTGAATCAATTCTGAAATTTGTTGTGATATTAAAGTCATTTAAAATCCTTTTAATTTCAAAAGATAACTTTTCATGATAAGAAATTGATAATGTTGGTTTCAAATTTAAATTCCTAACTATATTTATATTAGTTTGGTTAGATAAAGAATCTATAATTGTTTGAATTTTATTATTATGTATTTGAATAAATTATGTTGGATAATGATTTAAATATAGAGTTTTTGTGATAAATTCAATATTTGAATTGTGGAATGATTCATGTGATAATTTAAGCGCTGTATCATAAGATTCTTAACTATAGAAATTTTATGTTGTATTGGATGGTTTCTTTACGATACCAATCTGTGATGATATTACCTGAGGCAGTTTTTATAACTTTAACATTTAAAAAAGGAATATAATTATATTACTTTCAATTTCATGTGTAAATTCAAGTCTTGGATGATAAGAATTAAATTGATTTATAACATAAAGTAGTTTTACTTTCGGTAATATAATAAAAGTATCATCAACATATCTAAAATATGTGTGTGAAGAAAAATTAAAATTTTGTATGACATTTGATTCTAAGTCTTGCATAACTAAATCAGCTAGGATTGGATAAATGGGAGAATCCATATAATCCATATAATAGGTGTACCACATATTTGTCTGTAAAAATTGTCATTAAATTCAAATACTGTTTGTTCCATTAAAAATTTTATTACTTCTTCAAATTTATCAAGAGGTGAATCTATATAGTTTTTTATATTAATCCATCTACGTAAAATGCTACTAATTACTAAATCAATTGGAACGTTAGTAAATAACGAAGAAACATCTAGCGATATACATTATATAAATAAATATAAATTCTACTTATGATACAATTTGAAATATTTTTATCATTTTTATTTTCACAATATTAATCATTGACATGATCATTATTGTTAAGAAAACGAAAAGCCATTTTTTTTTTAGAAATATGCTACATATGTGAAAAAGTTAGAAGTCAAATTTGTTACCCTTGAAGAGACCAAGTAAAAATTTCTTTTCCACTTTTCTATATTTTAAACCGTTTTTAGGAACGTATTTAAATACGTTTTTTAAGTAAAAATGCGGATAATTTACTTCTCATATTATATTACTATGGATGGTTGCCTATATCTTATAAATCCGAACAAAAATTTTAAACTAAAAAAAATTAACCATATAGCGTCTATTTTTCTAAAAGTAGAAAATCTGTTTTTTTTTTTTTTAATTATGATAGATACGAGAAAAAGTTCGATATTACAAATTGCTTTCCTTGAAGAGGCCTAAAAAAGTTCTTTTTCCATTTTTAGATATTTTCAACCGTTTTTTGAATACGTTTGCCGAGTAAAAATACACGTTTTTGAAGGTACTCAAAAAGCGGTTGAGAATATTGAAAAATGGGAAAAAGACTACTTTTCCCGTATCTCGCATATATTTCGAAGAAAAAAAATTTTGATTATCAGAAAAATAGCTATAGAATTTGAGCCATTTTGGGTAATCCCTCGCACTCAGGAAGTGCGAGGCTTATGCCTCTCGCACATCCCTCCACGAAAGGACTTATAGGACCATATAGAAAAAAAGTCTTATGTGGAAAAAGTCGGTTATTGTCACGAACAACTGCTACCAGTTGCGTATAGAACCTGCATTTCTATATGGATCTATATGGAATTACCTATAGCCGGCGAGGGTATTTCTATATGTTTCTCGTGGTATTTCCACTTAGCTTTGGAGAATACCTATTTGGCCCTTATAGACCCCTGGGTCTATATGGATCTACACGGCATTATTAACAGCCACTGAGATGGTTTCTATGAGTTTCTGGTGGTATTCATACTTGATTTGAGGGAATGCCTTATTGGTCCCCATAGACCCTAGGGTCTATATGGGTCTATACGGAATTACCATTAGTAGCTGCTGTGGTTTCTATGGGTTTCGGGTGGTATTTTCACTCGATTTGAGGAAATGCCTTATTGGTCCTCATAGACCCTATGGTCTGTATGGATCTATACGGAATTACCATTAGTAGCTTCAGATGGTTTCTATGGGTTTCTAATGGTATTTTCACTTAGTTTTGGAGAGTTTCTCATTGGCCCTTAAAGACCCCTGGGCCTATATGGATCTATACGGAATTATTACCAGCCACTGAGCTGGTTTCTATGAGTTTCTGGTGGTATTCTTACTTGATTCGAAGGAAAAGCTTATTGGAACCCATAGACCCTGGGGTCTATATGGATCTATACGGAATTACCATTAGTAGCTTCAGGTTGTTTCTATGGGTTTCTAGTGGTATTTGCACTTAGTTTTAGAGATTGTCTCATTGGCCCTCATTGACCCCTGGGCCTATATGGATCTATACGGAATTACTAACAGCCACTGAGCTGGTTTCTATGAGTTTCTGATGGTATTTTTACTTGATTCGAAGGAATAGCTTATTGGTCCCCATAGACTCTAGGGTTATATGGATCTATACGGAATTACCATTAGTAGCTTCAGGTTGTTTCTATGGGTTTCTAGTGGAATTTTCACTTAGTTTTGGAGATTGTCTCATGGGCCATTATAGACCCCTGGGTCTATATGGATCTATGCGGAATTATTACCAGCCACTGAGCTGGTATCTATGAGTTTCTGGTTGTATTCTTATTTCATTTGAGGGAATGCCTTATTGGTACCCATAGACCCTAGGGTCTATATGGGTCTATACGGAATTACCATTAGTAGCTGATGTGGTTTCTGGTGGTATTTTCACTTTGGTTTGGAGAGTGCCTCATTGGCTCTTATAGACCCCTGGGTCTATATGGATCTATATGGAATTACTAACAGCCGCTGAGCTTGTTTCTATGAGATCCTGGTGGTACTCTTTCTTGATTTGAGGGAATGCCTTCTTGGTCCCCATAGACCCTAGGGTCTATATGGATCTATATGGAATTACTAACAGCCACCGAGCTGGTTTCTATGAGTTCCTGGTGGTATTTTCACTTGATTAGAAGGAATAGCTTATTGGTACTCATAGAACTTGGGGTCTATATGGATCTATGCGGAATTACCATGGGTAGCTGAGCTGGTGTCTATGGATTTCTAGTGGTATTTTCACTTAGTTTTAGGGATTAACTCATTGGCCCTTATAGACCCCTGGGTCTATATGGACCTATACGGAATTACTAACAGCCACTGAGCTGGTTTCTATGAGTTTCTGGTGGTATTTTTACTTGATTTGAGGGAATGCCTCATGGTTCCCCATAGACCCTAGGATCTATATGGGTCTATACGGAATTACCATTAGTAGCTTCAGGTGGTTTCTATAGGTTTTTGGTGGTATTTTCACTTTTTTTTTGCGAAGTGCCTCATTGGCCCTCATAGGCCCCTGGGTCTATATGGATCTATACGAAATTACTAACAGCCGCTGAGCTGGTTTCTTAGTTCCTGATAATATTTTTATTTGATTTGAGGAAATGCCTTATTGTTCCTTATATACTCTAGGCCCTAGGGTCTATATGGATCTATACGGAATTACCATAGGTAGCTGAGCTGGTTTCTATGGGTTTCTAGTGTCAGTAGATTGAATAAAAACATTCAAATTTAAAAATTATACAACGGTATTACGAATGGAAGAACATTTTAAACTTTATTTCCGTATAGAGGTCGGGACATAGCGCGATGTCTTGAAAATCTGTAAGAAATCTCCATATAGAAACTAGTAGAATTTCTATTTGGAATTCCATATAGATTGCATATTGGTCAGGTCCATATAGATCCGTATAGAGGTCGGGACATAGCGAGATGTCTTGAAAATCATGTAAGAAATCTCCATATAGAAACTAGTGGAATTTCTGTCCGGAAGTCCATATAGATCACATATAGGTAAAATCCATATAGATGCGTATAGTGGTCGGGGCATAGCGCAATGTTTGAAAAATCCTGTTCGAAATCTCCATATAGAAGCGAGTAGAATTTCTATTTGGAATTCCATATAGATTACATATTGGTCACGTCCATATAGATCCGTATAGAGGTCGGGACATAGCGCGATGTCTTGAAAATCTGTAAGAAATCTCCATATAGAAACTAGTAGAATTTCTATTTGGAATTCCATATAGATTGCATATTGGTCACGTCCATATAGATCCGTATAGAGGTCGGGACATAGCGAGATGTCTTGAAAATCCTGTAAGAAATCTCCATATAGAAACTAGTAGAATTTCTGTTCGGAATTCCATATAGATTACGTATAGGTAAAATCCATATAGATCCGTATAGCGGTCGGGACATAGCGCAATGTTTGAAAAATCCTGTTCGAAATCTCCATATAGAAACTAGTAGAATTTCTATTTGGAATTCCATATAGATTACATATTGGTCACGTCCATATAGATCCGTATAGAGGTCGGGACATAGCGAGATGTCTTGAAAATCCTTTAAGAAATCTCCATATAGAAATTAGGAGAATTTCTGTTCAGAATTCCATATAGATTGCATATTGGTCACGTCCATATAGATCCGTATAGAGGTCGGGACATAGCAAGATATCTCAAAAATCCGGTAAGAAATCTCCATATAGAAACTAGTAGAATTTCTGTTTGGAATTCCGTACAGATTACATATTGGTAAAATCCATATAGATCCGTATAGAGGTCGGGACATAGCGAGATGTTAGAAAAATCCTGTTCGAAATCTCCATATAGAAACTAGTAGAATTTCTATTTAGAATTCTACATAGATTACATATTGGGCACGTCCATATAGATCCGTGTAGAGGTCGGGACATAGCGAGATGTCTTGAAAATCTGTAAGAAATCTCCATATAGAAACTAGTAGAATTTCTGTTTGGAATTCCATATAGATTACACATTGGTCACGTCCATATAGATCCGTATAGAGGTCGGGACATAGCGCGATGTCTTGAAAATCTGTAAGAAATCTCCATATAGAAACTACACGGAGAAAATTGTGTGTTAAATTTTGCATAACTTAGTTCGGTAAACGGAGGACAGTACGGCATTATATTACAATTTCACTTTCAGTCATGTAAAATGAAATAGGGTAATATTTGATGTAAAAATATGAATTATTAATATAAATTCATTAAAATTTAATTCGCGATTCAGTAAGAAATAATACAACAAGATATCAGAGATTACCTGACAGTTGGGTAAAATGAGATGTCGATTACCTACCAGTTAGGTAAAATGAGACGAACTGTTAGGTACAGTTTCAATCATAGAAAACAAAGTCTACCTCTCTAAAGCCAGCAAAAAAAAAACATTCTTGCTACAAACTGATTCTGTGGAAGGTCATCCACTACTAACAAACACATGCTGACACATATCGTACAATTCGTAAGTATATTGTTGGTACATATACACAATTTAACTTAAACAATTACATTAAATTACGATACATTACATACGATATAGTCGCACGCTTTTAACGATATTAACGCTATTAAAAATCGAAAACGCTGTGACCGGTTTCGAACCACCTAAGCTACGTTTAACGCATTGTATCCCTAACAACTAAACCTCACGACTAACCTAACAGTTAGAATATCGGGAAAAAAATCTCGGCTATAAAGTTAAAGTACAAGTACGTCAGGGCCGTACAAAAAAATATCTGATCCCCGTTTCATCGAAATTTGTCATTGTAACATTCTATCAATTAGCGGGCTTAGAAATTTGTCGGAAGTAAATAAAAATATTAAATAATTATTTATTTTAAATTCTCTAACCTTGAAACTTTAAATTATTTCATTTTCAATACTTCCAACTTTTGCATGGTCTACGTTTTAAAAATAATAGAACATTATGAGTGCCAAGCGCGCACTAATGACCCTTTCTTTAGAAAAAGAACTCGGTTCATTTTCCAACATTTTTTTTATAGATTTTACAGAAAATCTTATATTATTTGAGAACTTTGTACATGATGCACATAAGTTTCCGTATAATAGCGAGGAAATTCCTACAGTGAATTCAATATGAATTCCAACTTTTTCCACTTACTCACAATTCTTTCTTTTGGTGGAAAATTAGTTTTTTTTATTGATAAAATTTTTTTTTCAAATAAAAGTCAACTCGATTTTGTTTCGAAATTTTTCTATAGACATTTGATCTTTTTGAAGAGTATTTATTTTTTTTCTTGAAAATTTAAATACTTCTACGGAAATTAAAGTTATTTGCTCAAAAACTTATTTCTCTATCTGAAAATTTAACTAATATATTTTTTGTTGAAAATTTAGCTTTTTCAGTTAAAAATTTATCTATTTTGTTGAAAGTTTGTCTTTTTTTGCATAGAATAACCTTTTTAGTTAAAATACATGTATTTTATTTAATTTCTTTGGTTAAAAAATAGTTTTTCTTATTGAAAATTAATTTTTTGAACTAAAAATTTAACTCAATTTCTTATCGAGATTCTTTTACATTCAAATTTAATCTTTTTGGTAACAAATTCAGTTGTTCAGTTGAAAATTCATTTTATTTGCTTAAAAACTTATTTCACTAACTAAAAATTAAACTATTTGAAGAGGCAACTATTGGATTGAAAATTCCATTAAAAATGAAAAATGTTGATGGAAAATTCATGTATTTTCTTAAAAATTATTCTTTTTCAGTAAAAAATTTATCTTCTTGGTTGAAATTTTCATTTCTACAGTTGAAAATTATTTTTTATATTGAAAATTAACTTTTTTAAAGAAAAATTCATTTTTCCAACTAAAAATTCAAATATACTCCATTTTTCGATTATTTTTTTTTCATAGCCATTACATCTTTTTGGTTGAAAATTTAACTATTCTGTTGAAAATTCATTTTATTTGTTCACGAACTTATTTCTTTCTCTGAAAATTAAACAATTCTATTCTTTGTTTAAAATTTATTTTTTAGTTGAAAATTTGTCTTTTTTTCATCGAAGATTCATCTTTTTGGTTAGAAATTTACCTAATTGGTGAAATGTTGTTTTTTTTATTGTTTTTGTTTGAAGATGCATTATTTTAGTTGAAAGTTCATTTCTTTTGTTGAAAATTGAACAAATTTTATTGAAAATATGTTTTTTTGTTGTTGTAAAAAATAATTTTTACAGCGAAAAAGTTAGCTACTTCAATTTTGCTAGAAAATTGATCTTTTCAAGTTGAAAATTCATTTATTTTGTTAGAAACATTTTCTCTTTTATGAGAAATTTAATTATTTAGGTAGTAAATTCATATTTTTTTGTTAGAAATTCAACCTTGTTTTTAAACATTAGTCTTCGGGCATCTCCCGCCTCGAAGTTCAAAGTCAGTTGTCCAGTGCCGTCCGATGTTTTTTGATCACCCGCATCCTTGTACGTTAATTTTTAAATACATTCTACTTTGATTAAGTGACTTAATGAGTATTATCTACTAAGATAAAAGGATAGTATATAGATTTGAATATTTTCTCAAATTCTACAGTATAAACCGAAACTTAAAAATATTAAAGTGTCTACGGGGGACTTGGCTTTCAGCTTCAGCCCTGAGAAAGTTGATGTCCCTAGCGAGTCTCATTTTACCTTACTGTTGTGTAATTCCTCTCCTGATGGAAGTGAAAATCTCTTTAAAAATTCTGCAATCTATACTTTCTTTTAAGTGAATCGTTAATATCACACAAAAGTAAACTTTATGTCACTCATTTGATGAAAATTTACAATACTTCGCGTTATTTTATAATATACTGGTATTAAAATAATACAACCCTTATGTCAATTATTACATATCAGAATTTTCACTTTCGGACTTGAAATGTTACATAACTCTTTTGTATTATTTATAGTTCTGTTTTGTATTAAATCCTAAAATAATTGTAAACTTTATCTAAATGCAGTAATGTCCTCCATTTACCTAACTAATTGGGTAAATTCTAATGAACAAATTTTCTCCGTGTAGTAGAATTTCTATTTGGAATTCCATATAGATTGCATATTGGTTACGTCCATATAGATCCGTATAGAGGTCGGGACATAGCGAGATGTCTTGAAAATCCTGTAAGAAATCTCCATATAGAAACTAGTAGAATTTCTGTTCGGAATTCCATATAGATTACGTATAGGTAAAATCCATATAGATCCGTATAGCGGTCGGTACATAGCGCAATGTTTGAAAAATCCTGTTCGAAATCTCCATATAGAAACTAGTAGAATTTCTATTTGGAATTCCATATAGATTACATATTGGTAACATCCATATAGATCCGTATAGAGGTCGGGACATAGCGAGATATCTTGAAAATCCTTTAAGAAATCTCCATATAGAAATTAGGAGAATTTCTGTTCGGAATTCCATATAGATTGCATATTGGTCACGTCCATATAGATCCGTATAGAGGTCGGGACATAGCGAGATATCTTAAAAATCCTGTAAGAAATCTCCATATAGAAACTAGTAGAATTTCTGTTTGGAATTCCGTACAGATTACATATTGGTAAAATCCATATAGATCCGTATAGAGGTCGGGACATAGCGAGATGTTAGAAAAATCCTGTTCGAAATCTCCATATAGAAACTAGTAGAATTTCTATTTAGAATTCTACATAGATTACATATTGGGCACGTCCATATAGATCCGTGTAGAGGTCGGGACATAGCGAGATGTCTTGAAAATCTGTAAGAAATCTCCATATAGAAACTAGTAGAATTTCTGTTTGGAATTCCATATAGATTACATATTGGTAACATCCATATAGATCCGTATAGAGGTCGGGACATAGCGAGATGTCTTAACAATCCAGTAAGAAATCTCCATATAGAAACTAGTAGAATTTCTGTTTGGAATTTCATATAGATTACACATTGGTCCAATCCATATAGATCCATATAAAGGTCGCGACATAGCGAGATGTCTTAATCATCCTGTAAGAAATCTCCATATAGAAACTAGTAGAGTCTCTGTTTGGAATTTCATATAGAATACAATATTACAACATCCATATAGATCCGTACAGATTTTCTATGTGGCTAAATCTCCCTAAGTGGCACTACCATTTGAAACCACCAGAAACTTATAGAAACTCATAGAAATTCTATATAGATCTATAGGATATTTAAAGGAGGGATACGTGCCTCTCACATAGAGTGCTACGCATATGCCTCGCACCACGTGCTTCCCAGCAAAAAAGAAAGTATTCATACGAATTGAATTGAAAAGACTAAGACACCTTGCAAATCCCGCTTTGCGACAATGACGCATTGGACCCACTTCAATGCGTCAGAACGCAAATGCTCCAACATTGGTCAATGCGTCTGAATTCGTGAGAGTAAAATACACACTTGAATTCGCCCCAATGCGTCACGGCGAATTTCAGCAAGTGTTGATTTATACAATTCAATCCGTAACAGGAAAACCAACATGCAGGGCACATAGGATTTATTGTAAATGTTTAGCAAATTGTCTCGTAGCTCAGTGGCGGGTACTCTGGACTGATACACGAGGGATCGCTGTTTCAAGTCTCGACGCATGCACTTTTTATTAATTTTTTTTTCTGATTGATCTCGACCACGCATTCATACGAATTCACACTCATTCAATTCGTGCTGTCTCAATTCATCGAAATGCGTCTCAATGCGTTCGAACGAATCAGAAAACGGGATTCACGCGCATTACAAAAATGTTAATTCGCCCCGATCCGTATCAATTCTTTCTTTTTTGCTGGGTTCGCATGCCGTGTGTGTAACGTGCCCCGCGCGAATGTTATCTGGGACTGTCTAGGACTTTATTTAAATAAAAGACGATCGACTCTCACTGCAACCCGTCTGACTTCTCTCGCGAATCTACCTACCTTGATCCGGCGTAGGAACAGAATAAGTTTCTGAATGTGGTGCATAATTTGAATGCCAGTTGTAATAACAATATAAAGTCGATCTAAGCACTGTTATAAATTTAAGTCTGGATGGAGAGTGGGGCAGAAATGGCTTGAGCAAGTTGATTGTAGTCAATGTAAAAAAAGTAACGTTTATTGGAAATGTAATATATATACAGGGTGTCCCAGACTCAAGTGTCCGGACTTATATAGCCGTATAAAAATTTAAAAAATAAATAGAAAATTCCTTTTCCAAAAATCAGTTGAAGTTTTACTTTTTTAGTTATAAAACATCTAAGCTGGACCAATCAGGAGCGTCGTATAAACAGCCGTGTGTACGTGAACGAGATTCCAACGTAGTGTTCTCCCGTCGCTAAGCCCACCTCTGCGCTCGTTTCGATAACACTGCGTTGAAATGTCGTTCACGCACACATGGCTGTTTATACGGCGCTCCTGATTGGTTCAGCTTAAATGTTTTATAACTAAAAAACTAAAACTTCAACTGATTTTTGGAAAAGGAATTTTCTATTTATTTTTTTAATTTTTATACGGCTATATAAGTCCGGACACTTGAGTCTGGGACACCATGTATATATCAAGATACATAAAATTAAAGAGTGCGTGTGCACCGAGAAGGCTGTGAGGCTATGGTGGAGCCGACAAACGAAGGATCGCGATTAATAAATATCACGAAGTAAAACTCACTCGCGCTTTGCTCTCAATGAGACTTGAAGTACTTATTGTTAACGTTCACACGAACAAACAAGGAAGACCCCTTCTCGCTAATACTAGCCGTTTGGTTGACGCAGCACACTGCCCAAGCTCTCGCGTCCATGTCGGCCCTTTGTTTCCCCGCGTCCTTTCCCTCACGCATGCGCACTTCAAATTCCAGAACGTTCTTTATAATAATGATGATAACATTAAATTAAACGTAATTAAAGTATAATTTATAACAATCGGCCATCCTATGCGAAGTTTGGTCCTCCAAACTTTTGGTTCTTTTTGACAGCAACTTAATACAAATCATTTCTTCTTTCTTTATTTCTTTCTTTATTTTTTTTTTAAATTTCATTACTCGTAATCTTTCAAGTACATGGGTCTCTTTCTTGATCGCTTAGGCCTTAAACGACTACTATTAGAGTTTTTACATTTGTTGCTATTTTCGCATTCTACATGGTCACTCTGGTCACATTGATTTGAATTTTCGCTGATATTTGACTCATTGTCGCTCTCATTCTCGCAATTTGAATCTCTCCACAGCTTCAATTGGCTTACATGGGCTGTTGTTTGAAAATTCCTATCACGACTTCACTGGGCTCAAGACCAATAACGACCAATGGTCCTTTATAAGTCGATTGAAGCTTTGTCGAGAATCCTGTGGCAATAGGATTTCCCTTTATAAATACAATGTCGCCTAAATCATATTTTACAGTCTGATCCCTTTTAGCATCATAATAAGATTTATATTTCGCTTGTTCTGACAAGATTTTCTCTCGCAATTTTTCTAGCAATTCGCTCGGGTGGGTATATGAGTTTTACTGGCTACTGTAACATTCCTAAGTTCGCCCTCGTAGAATCTTGGTATGTAACCTAATAAAGCTTCGAAGGGACTGATACCTAGAGACTTACTGATAGTCAAATTTAAATAGCGTTCAATTTTCTTAAGATGCAAATCCCAATCATTTGTGTTTCCATTTAGGGTGGCAATTTTCATTAACGGAACAATAGTACTATTCAGTATCTCGATCAATCCATTCGCTTGAGGGTGACGACTTCGAAGCGATTAAAATTTGACAATTTGAAATTGGAAACTAAATTGAAAAAAAATTTCTACTCCGCAAGTTTTGAAACTTAAACGAATGCGAACTTTATTTGAAACTAAAAAATATTTTAGTCGCCAAAAATCGTGTTGATAAAACCATTCTGAGTACTTCTTTATTATTATTCATTCTTGACAATTTCCAGTAAAAATTTTTTTTTTTTTTTTTTTTTTTTTTTTTTGGGCTTCCGTTTTCGGTACCGATCGTGAGAGAACTTGTTTGTGTCAAGTGTTGCGTTTTTTGGCTTTGGTGAAGGGAATCAGCGTGTGTGGGTGCAGAAAGGGCAGTGAGTGCGGAGAGCAGGGGTAAAGGAAGAAGGGTGAGTGAAGGCAAGTGTGTAAAGTGTGGAAATAAGGTGTGAGAAAGGAAAGTTGAAACGTACAAATTTTGTTTTGAGGTTAGGTGTAGAAAATAGTTGTCGGGCAAGGGGGGCAAGAGGTAGGCAAGCTAAGAGCGGGAAAGAGCGAGGACTTTTTGGTAAGGTAGGTATGCCGACCATACCAAGTCCACAAACGGGCGACAGAGGGCAGGGAGAGAAAGAAGCAAGAGCGGACGAGGTTGTGAGCGCGTTTAGTGGGGAGAAGGGAGATTTTGACAGTAGCGATGACGAGAAGTTCGAGACACCGACCAGGGTCGGATCAGCTGAGGGAAGGGGTGCAGGCACGAGCCAGAAACGCGGGAGACCTTCAAACTTACAGCGCCTCAACAGACTAGGTAGCGCGGGCTCAAATAGGAGTCTGGATGAATGGCACAAAAAGGGGAACGTGACTAGCAGTGAAGGGGAAGATAAAAGGAAAAGAGAGGAAGGGGAAGAGGATTCTGAAAGGGACAAGGATAACAAGAAAGTGAAGATTAAGCGAAAAACACCAGACAGAGATAGGGGGGATGGGGAGATGTTTGAGCAGCTAGCAGCCCTCATAAAAGGGTTTAGAGAAGAAACAAGGAAGAGTCTGGAAGATATGAATAGGCAGGGGAAAGAAGTTAGGGGGGAAGTGAGAAAATTAAGAGAAAAGTGGGAAGAGTGGGATAAACTCTGGAAAGAGGAGAAAGACAAGGTATGGGGTAAACTAGAGGCCATAGAGAATAGACAGAGAGAGATTGACGAACAGACAAATAGGGAGATAAAACAACTGGAAGAACGGGTAAGTAAATTAGAAGTTAGGAATGAGCATATGGGGAAGGGAACAGAAAGTGCGGAAAAAGTAGAAGGGAGTGATAACGTGCAAAATGAGAATGAAAGAATGAAGAAGAGACTGAGTGAAATCGAAAGAAGATTGGAAGGGGAAGAAAGGGCGAAGAGAAAAAATAACATAGTAGTCAAGGGATTGAAAATAGAGAGTGAAACAGGGGAAATTGAAGTCAAAAATCTGCTGAGAGATATTGGAATTCGGGTAAGGGTAGAAGGAGTTAAGAGATTGGGAATGATGAAGGAAGGAAAAGAAGGAATGTTTGTAGTAAAAGTAGGGAGTGTGGAGGAGAAAAAGAAAATTATGGAGAACAAAAAATTATTGAAAGGAAGAAGGGAGAGAATTGAAGAGGATTTGACTTGGAGGGAGAGGAAGAGGAGATGGCAAATAGAACAGAGAGCATGGATAGAGAGGAAAAAGGGATGCATGGTATGGATAGGGCGAGACAGACTATGGATAAATGGGGAGGAGTGGGTCTGGGACGAGGAAGTAGAAGAAATAAGGAAAAGCGGAAAAAGAGTTGAGAAAGGTAGAAGGAAGGAAGATACAAAAGAGGCTAGAGAGCAAACAGAGGGGTTTCCAAAAAGCAAGGCGGAAGAGAAGTAAGGAGGATAGGAGAGGGAAGGGAGGAGAAAAAAGTGAAAATGGCTTTCTGGAAGAAGTGGAAAAAGCAATCAAAGAAGGTAGGGTCTGGGATGTGATAAACAGGGAAAGAGGAGGAAGGAAAGGCGTGAATGAAGAAATAGAAATGGATGAATGGACGGATTATTTTAAGGGTCTGCTAGGGGGAGAACAAAATAGGATCAAAGGGGAAAATAGAAAGACAGTCCAGGGAGAGATGGAGGAAGCGAACGAAATAACAAGAGAAGAAGTGAATGAGGCGATAGATAGACTGAAAAGAGACAAGGCCACAGGAGAGGATGGTATGGAGAACGAAGCGATAAAGTATGGAGGAGAAGGGATTAGGGAAGTGATGTGGAGGATATGCAACAAGGTCTGGAAAGGAGAAGGGTGGCCGGAGGAGTGGATGACAGGGCTGGTAGTACCGCTTGTTGAGAAAGGGGAGGGTAAGAAGGTAGAAGAGTACAGAGGGATCACTCTCATGCAAGGGGGCTATAAAATATACACAGAAATTCTAAGAAAAAGGTTAGAGAATCAGATAGAAGAGAAGCAAAGTATCCCACACAACCAGACGGGATTTAGAAAAGGGATGGCGACAATAGACAATATTTACGTACTCAACTACTTGGTTAACAGAAACTTAGCACGGTGGTCAGGAAGGATGAATAGGTATGACAAAAATGGCAATAAAATCCGTTTGCAGGATGATATTCGGGCACAAATATGCATCAAAAATCCGTTCGAATTGAAATCCTAGCTGATCCTGTTCACGAGATATCGTCAAATTACGTATTTCAGCTAATTATGACTTTTATACAAGGTATGTATAGAATAGATGAATATATGCTAGTTTAACACCCGTGTTTATATATATATATATATTTCTGCTCGGTGGGTGCCTATCACCACTAAGCAGCGCGTCCTCGGATAATTTTTTTAAATCAGATGTAATTTTTTCGGCCAAAGTGAAGCTATCTCTTCGAACAAAATAGGAACTAAACCATTTCAGAAGAGATGATTCACGAATCCTTGCAGAATGTGTAGTTCGGAAATCACACATTTTTTCATGAAGTACAGTTCATCATCTTCTTCAAAGAGAGGAGGGTTGACTGTATTGCGACAATCTTTAGCTTTTATTTTATTTTTGCCTAGAGATTCAAATTTATTACAATCTTTTTTTAAATCTCCGTAAGTCTTCAACTGAGTACTTTCATCATGAATATCTTCAGAATTTTTATTTGACGTGTCTTGTGTGTGACGTAGTTCTATTAAAGTAAAAAAACAATAGGGACAAGGTTACTTTGCTGATACAGTTTGTTGTCCATTCACCAGCAGCAAAACTTTGAAATCTGATACATATTTGAAGGGAATATCGTTAACTATAGTCAATTTGACTAATAAATTGAGGTTTTCATAGGTTTCTTTTATTTGAGGCACTACGCACAATAGTATCAATTCCTGAACACTTGTTAGTTTAGCTTTTGTACCGTTACTTCCCTTGGCACTTTCAGTAATTGCAGAATAATCTTCAGTCAAAATTGTCATCGAAATTTTGAAAAACCCCTATACTCCATCCGCCATTAATTTTATTTTAGGTATACCAATTTGGCCCCGCTTTTCTACAACTGCGTCCAGCAATTCTTCAGCATCTGCCCAAATCACAGGCCTATTTTCTTCTTGGTCGTTTTCAGTATCAAACTGGAAAACCTTATCCTTGTAAACATCTTCTAAAGTTCTTAATTTTTGCGATATGTTTTGCTCGTATGATACACGAACAGATTTCCTGCCTGCGTTGCTTCTCAAAAAACTCTTCATTTTTTTCATGTGTTTGCATGAAACACCAGAGTTTACATGAAAATTGTCTAATTTTTCGGCATGAAAAACAACTTGCTTATTTGGTTTTGGATTCACAGCTACTCTTATTTTGGAACCCAGAGTATTTAAAGTTATTTCTTCACCTTGTTGTTCAACACTAGATCTTCTTGCTTTCAAAATTGAAGAAAAAATTTGACTTTGTTGCTTTTCAGGTAACTTTCCTACTATTTTCAATACATTGTCACGGGCATTGTTTTCTGACTTAGAAGTAGAAACACAAGGATGATAAGTGCCTTTACCTACTTATTGAAAGCACCTTCTACACATTCCAAACGAATCCCTTGATTCTTTTTTACTCGGTTCGGATTCATGAACATGAACATTTTTTGTGCCATTGAGACCATTAGATGCATCAATTTGATTGGAAACATTGAGCATATGCCTTCTACCTTTTATAGGTTTTGAATGACCTTTAAATCGTGCTACTCGACACACGTAACAGTTACAATTGAAAGTCGTTCTAGTTTCTTTCAGTAAAATTATCTCGTCATAATTTGGCATAGTTTGTAAAGGTCTTGTGAAAATATTTTTTCCCCGATTAGCAAGTGCATGACGACAAGAGCTACAAATACTTAACGGAAATTTCGAACTAGATGTATCGAAACATATATTAATGTATTTCCTGATCAATTCTTCGTTGGTCTCAGATATAAGAAAATCTTGTGATCTTTTTCATCCGAAAATTATTTTTCTACCACAAGGTGCACATACCTTCATCGTATTCTCTTCATGATCACATTTATGATCTATATTCTTCTTTAGTGGAGAAGAAGCCATATTTATCCGTTAGCATGCCACTCAAACTTGATCTCTAACACGGAAAATATAAAAAATTTCCAAGACACAAACAAGATAAGAATCACCCAAAATCTTCTGACTGATCCTAGCCTTTTATGCACTCAGGGAAAAGGTTATCTTGAAACAAAAGCATCGTCCTCTTGCCTGTTTTGTTTTGAATGACGTGAATATATTTTTTACACAAACAGAATTATTTGGTTAAGACAACTGAAAATCCTCTCAACCTTAAATTTAAGAGGAAATTCTAATGATGAAATAGCTAGAATGCGCAATTTTACGATATCTCGAGAACAGGATCAGCTAGGATTTCAATTCAAACAGATTTTTGATGTATATTCGTGCCCGAATATCATCCCGCAAACGGATTTTATTGCCATTTTTGTTATGCCTATTCATCCTTCCTGACCACCGTGTTAGGGAGAAAAAGAGGGAAATTAGTCGCTTTGTTTGTAGATTTCAAAGCAGCTTTTGACTCAGTGAATAGAAAAGTGCTATGGCAGGCAATGAAAGAGAGGGGAATAGAAGAAGGGTTGGTGGAGAGGATAAAGGAAATTTTTACTGAAACCAGGATTAGGGTGAAGATACGCGGGGAAAAAGGGGAGGTTTTCTGGACAGGAAGAGGTCTATGGCAAGGGTGCCCGTTGAGTCCACTACTTTTTAATTTGCTGCTGGAAGACCTGGAGGAGAAGCTAAAGGAGAAAGGGAAAGGGGGGACGATACTGGGTAATAGCAAACTATACTCACTAGCATACGTGGACGACGTAGTTCTAATAGCAGACGATGAGAAGGGGATGAACCTAATGATAAGAATTTTCGAAGAGTACGTGGGAACAAAAGAACTGACGGTGAACGTAGGGAAGACCAAGGTGATGTGCTTCAGAAATAGAAAGACCAAAATAGGTTACGTTTGGAAGATGAACGGACAAACAGTGGAAAGTGTGGAGGAGTTCTGTTACCTAGGTTTTTGGTTTGAGTCAGGAGAGGGAAACGATTTGCAGGTGAGGAAAAGAATCGAAAGTGCGAGTAAAGTAATGGGCCAAGTATGGGGTATAGGAAAGAGAAGGTTCAAGGACGATTGGAGAATGAGGGTTTGGTTGTTTGATGCGTTGGTTTGGGCGGTGTTGTGTTATGGAGTGGAGGTTTGGGGATGGAAGGAACATAGGAAAGTGGAAAGCATGCATGAGAGATTTTTGAGATGGGTAATGGGAGTTAGTTGGAGTTGCCCAGGATACATGATAAGGGAAGAACTAGGAAGGGAAAAAATGGTAACTAGACAAATTAAGAGAGCCTGGAGGTTTGAAGAGAAGCTGAAAAGGGGAGAGGGGAGTAGAATAGCACAAGTATGCTTGGACGAAGTTCGGAACAAGGAGACGAGAGGCAATTGGGGAAATTCAAAATGGGAGGAAGAAAGGAAAAAAATGAGGAGTGTTTGTGATATACAGGAAGGGGTTCTGGATTGGCAGAACATTGAATTAGAGCTATTAGTAAGACAAGGAGAAGAGAGATGGAGAAAGATTATGGATTCGAAGTACAATAGATGGTATATGATGGTCAAAGGGGTGACGGAACCAGAATATTTGCAAAAGATGAAAAAGGAAGACAAATGGAATAGGGTGATACGGTTTAGAATGGGAGAAGGAGTGAGAGCTTGTAGATATTGGTTGGATGAAGAGGAAAATCTGTGCAGAGTATGTGGGTACGAAGTGGAGTCATGGGCACATGTGTTAGGGAGGTGTACAGGAGAGGAAGATGGACAGTTGAGTGTGGATGAATGTGTCAGATGGATTTTGGATGGTAATGGACAGAAAGTGATGTGGATGAAAAAACTGGAAGAAATAAGAGAAAGCAAGAGAG